>OMKK01003825.1:10815-27576 GCA_900302305.1 Polymixia japonica | reverse complement strand
GGGGCGTTGGAGGGGGGGGGGGATAAATGAACGATGACAGCGATGACGAACGACATCATCTGAGCGACAGTCATGTCAGATATCACGTCTCCCCAACTGTGACAAAGTAAAATACAGCTGGCCTTTGAACGTCACATGCGCCATGAATAAAAGAGCAAAGTGGAGCACGTGCTGAAATTAAACAGCTCGTTAAAATAAAAAAAAATAAAAAAAGATCCTGTTTCTGCTGCAGCAAGCAGGATGAAAATAGACTGAGAGGGATATTTACCTCAAAATCCCCAACACACACCATTAATTACAAAACAAAGGTTGTCAAGGAGGAGGAGAGGGAAGGAAGAGAGGGCGAGCGAGGGAAATGGCAGTTTGAAATGATCTCCGTCTGGTGATTAAAAACAAAGAGGAAACTTAAATGATGCATGAGTTTTCCCCCCCCTTTCACCTTAGCTTGCCAGGAAGTGTAAAGTTTTCTGATGGAAACTTCTCAACTACACTTGTACAAGGTAACGTGGTAATCAAGTCCTCTAGCTGGTAAGTAATAGTTTTCCATCTGTCTATACTAACTGCCCGCCGCGCAATACAACGCGACGAAACACAAGTAATGGCGACAAAAAAAGATTTTAGTGCGCATTTCTTGCCAGAGCCATTTTCCTTCAGGTTAGATTCAAGGAAGATTACAAAGAAAAATGTTACAAAAAAAAGATATCCTTGATCTCAACCCCTTTCTTAAATTTTGCGTTATTATACCTTGATGATACCTATGTCATCTGTGATCAGGCCATCTCAGTTTGTGATAAAATAAAAATAAAATAAAAAAATCATCAAATTCTTTAAGTCCTTTCACATAGCATAGCGACGTTAAAGAAATGTCTGGTACAGTGATTTTGTGTTCGCAAGAAATGTCGTGCTTATATAATAATAAATAATATAACAATATTGTGTTTTTCTACCCTGAAGTGAAGATATACTGTAGCTGCTGCTCTGTCCACTTATAGTATATGAATGACTCATCACAACCATGACCCTGAGCACCTTGAATACGCAGCCGCTCTGTTCCAGGAAATGATGTCACGACACGGGCAGATCGGGTTCTGCTGTCATCAGTTCTAGTCAGTGTTCCATGGTATACATGGCTACTGTTAGACCCCAGTGCTGACACTGCTGTCTGGGGGGACACCAGTCACAGACTCACTGTACGAGAGCTGGCTTCTGGACCCACCTTCTTGTAACTTTCTCATTTTGGTGACATTTTCAAAAATTGTAGCGGACGCTGGAAACTACACTTCTTGTACAAGATGTTAAATACTGAGTCACGCAATCTATCTGTCGATTGTCTCAAGACTTAAAAATCCCTATCAGCTTCTTCCCTCTCCTCTCCTCTCCCCCTCATTTATCTTTGTTTCAATATTAAGAGTATTTAAAAGCCAAAGCCAATAATTGACCTTATTGGTCTATTTCATGAAAACAAGACTAGGCAAGCCTAGTTGAGCCGGACCCTGGACACAGTTGAGCTATGAAGGAAGCTAGCAAGTGAACTAGCGAACGTGGGTGGTGGCTGCTTTAGCTTATCCAACAAGTATAACAGGATATGCTGCACCGGTATGTATGGATGTCCAGAGTAGCCATGTTTTTCTGTCCATCATTATTGCACTCACCTAGTCACTAGCGAAGATTAATACTGCCACCTACTGCACGCCACCTCTCCTGCATGTTTTAACAATGGAGAGTCAGCCAGCTACTCTGTAAGGGACATTCACTGTTCTTGGGCGGCCCTGGAACATGTGTTTCAGCAATGGAGAGTCAGTCAGTCAGTCAGTCAGTCAGTCAGTCAGCCAGCCAGCTACTCAGTGAGGGACATTCACTGTTCTTGGCTGGTCCCTCAGTGTCTGGCAAAAAGCACTTGGGTCAAATATTTTATACACTCAGAGGTTAGGGCATTTTAAAGGGTAGGACTGTAAACAAATTATTAGGCCCTGTCCTAATTTACAATTTTTAGAAAGTAACTATGCACAGCAACAAATTAGATAAAGGTATCTTTGTCATACCATACAAAACAGGAAGTGGACACAAGTTATACATACAACATGTGGAAATCATCAGAAATGTGTAAGTTAAAGGAAAGGCAGGACTAGAAAATCTCAGTTTTTGCCCAAGTATGTAGTGAATGAGTGATCAGTCTGTATTAAAAAATGACACCTTTCTGTATTATACTAAATTTTGGCATAAATATTGATTTTAAGCCAAGGCAGGACATCAAAAAGGCTCAATATTTTGGATTCTTACAATGAGACTGTTTTTGGGGAATTTTTTACTTCAAAATACTTCAAAATTGTATTTAGAAAAGTGCCACGTGCAAATGTAATAATAAAAAAAAGCACAAAAAAAAAGCACAAGCAAAACTCAGTATCAAGTTGAAACGATCAGAACCGGGATTGGTAAAAATTTCCAACGCCTATTTCTCATTGTTCATAATTACGTAACCATGCAACGACAGTTCAGTCGTCACAGAATTATGAAATAGCTCCACACATGTGGGAGCCAACATGGTGAGATCTGCTGTCACTAGGGGACTGTTCACAGTTAGTGACTCTCAAACCCAACCCACTGCGGGTAAAACAATAACCCCATCTGCGTCCTTGTGTAGTGTCCTCAGTGGAAACCTTTGTCAGTCCTTATTTAACCAGGCAAGTTCAGCCAGAACACAATCTTATCTACGTGTGTACGTATGTGTGTGTGTGTGTGTGTGTGTTAGTGTGTGTATTGTGCATCGGAGCAACTTTTTTCCTCTATAGCATTTAAGTGCCAGTGATGTTCACACTTACGTGCGCTAAAGCGTAGGCTTGAGGCGGAATGGCGTAATACTATTTTTATAATAAATGGGTTCTGGCCATTTAGCGGTGGAAGGACAAGGGATGGGATTGATGGAAAGGATCGGGGGGGAGGAGTATTGACCGACTCCCCAGACAACCCCCCCCCACCTAAAGTCAGTGCTGTTGCCATAGAGATGACCCTGCCATCATCAAAGTCGGGAGTGGTTGAGCCTGCTGTTTCAGGGCCACATGTGGACCTTCCCTGCTGTGTTCAGCCAAACGCACAGACGCACTCAAGGAAACACAAAGGCACAGGCGCGCGGACAAAAAGGGAAAAAAAACAAAAAAAAAACAGTACTAATGCTCTGTGACGCACGCGGACACGCGGCTTACAAAGTCGCAGGCACCCACACACCGACACGTACGCGGGATAATGCGGCGACACTTGGACGCGCACGCACGCGCGCACGCACACACACAAACGCGCGCTTTACATTTGCTTAGCGTTGGTTGCCATGTCATTAACACCCACAAGACATTCAAGGACATCACTCGAGCTATTCTGAGCTCCGCAGATGATCCGCGTCACTCATGGTGATGAAGCCACATCACCTCGCAAGGCCTCAGAGGCGATATCGCCCAACAAGGCTCCCAACCGTCTAAACTTTGCGTTGACGAAATCTGCGGAGGCGACACAACGCATTAAACACGAAGAACCCGCTGCCTTTTCCACACAAAGCCCACTTCTCTGGGGATGAAAAGCTGAAAAGCTTGGATTACATCAACGTAAGGTCACATACCACTCGGAGGTAGGTTGCTGCGCCCTCAGATAAAACGATGACGTGCGACAAAAACATCGCGGCTCTACCGTACGTAACCCGAGGACGCGGAGGACGCAATTGGAGTTAGCGGCGTTTACCGCCATCGCCCTGACCAGGCCGAGCAGAGAGGGACAGGTGCACACTAGTCCATCGAGGCGGAGCGTCACATGTTTAGTCTGCGCGCTTCAGGGAGCCGGTGTGCTTTGCGTGTATTTGTCGATTTTTGTTTTAAATCGTTGTTGTTATTATGATGCAAGCACGTTCCTTGATTGAGTTTTTGATCAATCCATCAACTATCCTTACTGTACGACTGGGAAGCGGCTTAGCCCTGGCTCAGTTGTGCAGTGTGCCTCGGGCCTGGCAGGTCATATTGGAACCTAGGTGGCTAGTGTCCCCATGGACATTACACACCCCCCCGACCCCACTTATTGTCCTTCTGCTCAGTACAATGCTGACTGGGGCCTAGTAGACCACAGAAAATGACATGATGCAGCAATTTTCGCTCCTGGTGTCTAACAGAGTGAAATCTGAGGACCAGAGGAAGGGGAGAGGCGCTGGATATGCTCGAGGCATTCAAAGCATGTCCATTTGTGACAGCTCCCTCTTTTGGTGAGTCTTAGTGTGGCACACTAAGTGTGGCACACAAAAAATAAATGTACAAAATGCAAAATAACTTTTTTAATAAACCTTTATCTAACCTGTTTCTAACCCAGTGACGTAGTTGCAGGGGAGGAAGGGTTAGTATGTAGAATAAAATGCAAGAATACAGTCTTGAATACAGAATGTCCAAGTTGGTATGTTGTCACTGCTCATGTATATCTGTTGTTCATTGAGTGATAGCCTACCTTTGTGGTCTCCATATCAGTTTCTTCCACTTCTTTTGCTTGGCCTATCAGTGAAGGCAGAGAAGAGTAAGCAAAATATGTTTATAGGTTTTTCTTTTTTTTGTGTGATCTGTTTCCAGGTGACTGTGGATGTGTGATTGATAAAGTCACTTTTAAAAACAGGGATAAAACCTTTCAACAAAGAGACCATAGAATGGGAGTCCAAGTTGTACTTAAAGATGTAATCCATACATTTTTCATGTTAAAAAATTATATTTTGTTACCGTCCCTCATATCAATCGTCCTCACAATGATGACTCAACCCGGTCCAGTCCGATTAAATACTCTGCATTCCCCTCTATACTGAATGGAAATCCCAGTGTCGGTGGCGACATTTTGTGGAAAAAATGTGTTCCGCATATAGGAAGTGACTTATTTTATATTAACGGACATTTGAGTAGGTAAACAAGTGAGACACAATGGCTGAAAAACTGAAGAAAGGAAGGAACTATAAAAAAAAAGAAACCATCACCAAAAAAAAGAGACCATCAGCGTGGACAGACACAGTGACTGCGAACTAAACTCTGGGAATTGTTGTTCAAACACTCATGCAAGTTACGGATTATCACTTTAATGGCTACTATGGTCCGTAGAAGTTTAGTCTAAAAAAAAGGGGTCTGCTAGGTCTGCTCACCCTGTTCACAAATGCATTTGTTTTGCTAGTCCAGTGGTTCCGGAAGGTACCCATAGTATGTTATAACTTTCTTCCTGTTTTTGCTTTTACCCAAGATAGCATGACTGCGGTGGACCTATTAAGTGTTGTGTGTTGTGCCAGGGTCTTATGTCAAATCAGTTATTGGACTAAATACATAATGGCTATACCATATACCATACCACCACAAAATGTATCATATATGTAGGAAAACCTTAAATACTGCGTTAATATACAAATTTACATGCCCTTATGAACCCTTATGAACTGTCAACAGGGCCCTTAAAATGTTCCTACAACTCATAATTCCTGCAGACTATTCTCAATCTATTCTCTTTGATTTTACTCTGCGAAGTATGGCGGAAGAAGAAGAGACAGCACACTGGCCACTACTTGTGCTATCAGGTTTCCAAAATGCTGCAGGCCTGTCTAGATGAGATGAACTCTATGGGTTCACGGCAGTGCAGCAATGCAGTTGTGTAATATGTTAACCTGCCTCCCGTCTTAGGAAACAAGTACTTTAGCAGAAGCTCAAGAAAACAAAAGAGATAGAGTAAAAATGTCTAAGGAGATCTACGTCTGGCGAAGAGCCTAAGATAGTGTGTGTTTGTGTGTGTGTTTGTGATTGTGCAGACCTTGGCAAAACAGTATGTGCAAGAAATGTTGGGAGGGTACCAGGTTAGTCAGGTATACTAAATTGGCAATGAATGGTGGGATTGTCTAAACATTTTGGCACTCGTTACAGTCCTACTAAATCTATACTACAAGCTTGGTAAAAACAAACACCATTCAACACAAGTGTGTATACGTGTGTGTACACATTTGTGTGTGTGTGTACGTGGTACTGTAATAAGTAATGGGGCTTGCAGAGTGCAGTCATTCACTCCTGTTAGCGCTGCTGCTGGTGACTCAACGCAGAGTGCCCACATCTATCATGAATCACTGTGATCTGAGACATTTACCACTCCTCCATCCATTCAATCAATTCATATTCTCTGCGGCTGTCTCAGATGATAATGCATTCTCCTCTCCAGACAGAATCACAGGCTTCCCACACCTTTACCTCCGTATAGGCGTCCCGGCAGCTTTTGAGAAGTAAAACCCAACACCTTCTAGACGCTTCTTGATTGTCAGACAGATTAGCGTTTTTGTCCCGTCGAGAGAAATTTGGTTAGTTGACTAATTTCTTATTGAGACTAAAGAACATTAACTTTAACTTTCAGTTTGGCCATACTTGTCCTGCTGATCTCTGCTGTATCGTCTCACCGATGTTCCAAGCAAAATAAAAGCACAGCGTCGAAACCCTGAGAGCACCTAAGAGCAGATGCGCAAGAGCCTGCAGGTAGTTAAGGGCTGGGCTGAGGTGATATCGAGCCTGGGGTGTTTCCTCCATTTCCCAAGCCCACGGCTAGGGGTGGGATGGATGGCACTAGAATGAATAATCCATAGCCCCTCTGGACCAGCTACAGGGAGAAATCGATTACGAGGGAGGAGGGCAATCCAGCAAAGATAGGATACAGATTACACCAGTTGATTTATGAAGTCTTTGAAAGCCCTGCGCAGGAGAGGGCAAGGCAAGGCAAACTGGCACGGGGGTTATTTTAAGAGTAGATTTATACCATCTAGGTCTTTGAAGTTAAGCATTAATTCGCAAAAAGGTTCAGCGGACCTGAGACCCCACACGCGCCTGCAGTGTTAAAGCACAGCGCAACTTGGCCACTGTTAAAACGAGGCTTTGACAGATGGGGTCTGCTCCAACAACATATCGTTAGTACACCCCTGTGGATATCTATCTGGATATACTTGCTTGTATGCAGAAAAAATCTGCATTAAATGCTGGCCTGCTGAGAGGGCGAATGCAGGCATTTACAGGCGAATGATCATAACTGATTTAAATCTTGAGTCACCAAAGGCCCTGCGATTAGTCAGCGGTAAAGGCCTGCTGAATGCAGACACACGGATTATTCTGATAGATACAGTATGTGAGGTGGAGTGAAAAAAATCATACACTGCCCCTTTAGTAACAGGGAGAGCACCGTTATATCTTTTAAACCGGTTTCTCTGCAAAGTTAGCCTTAATAAATAACGGAATATAACATAACAATTTACACACTGAATCTGCATTGGTCCTGGCCTGCCCTATCTGACTCTGGAATCATTGTGGGTTCTGTCTTGATCGTCGTCTTTCCTGCCAAAAGAAGCGCCTTAGCTTACCACTTTGAGTCAGTTAGCACTGAACAGTTGGTTCTACCTGACAAACTATCAGATGGTGACCTCAATTTCCCCCTGAAACAATAAGTGGAGTTTTGACAATTGACAAATGGACTGATACTGGATGGATATTAATAATTTAGACTGTCTACAGTATCAAATTCAGCACAGCCTTAAGACAGATACATGGCCTGACCAGGCTCTGAATATTTTCAGAAAACCAAAGACAGATAGTCTAAATTTAGTCCTCAAGCCATAAAATGGCATATGTGCATGGCATACCTTGTTGTGTAGCTCTACAGTGAGGCAGATGTCCCCACAGCGTGAAAACAAGACCTTATTCAAACACAGTCAGTGTGTGTGCCAGTGACAGACAGATTGTTTAGGGACTATTTAATGAATAACCTTCGATACGGGACATCAACAGCTGGCTCAAAATACAGGCCTTGATGTAACAATGACTCAGACGTTCTAGTTGGCAAAATCTTAAAACAGCTCACTGTTATTTATGATTGTTTGGAATATTATGTTACTAAGCTTCAATAAAAACAGATAGAACACATGGTAGGAATTTGCCTTTAGAAATTAGCCCACTACAGTGATTTTGGTTTTCAACACACAATTTTTTTATTTTTCTCATTATTTTAAGATTGTAGTTTGTAGTGTTGTGTGTATTCATAGTAAGAGGGTTGAGTGTTATACAATAATACAATTATACAGATAATTACATTACATTATGTTTACAAGTTACATTACGTTACATTAACACCATACATAAATTGAACTGACCATGCAACTCCAAGTATGTTGCCTATTCAAACTATTTCAAAATGGACTTATTTGTAAAGCAGAGATTGGCTAACATACTGGTTTGGCTGGATAATTACAGTCTACATCTATCCCTGATAGACAGTGCCACCATTTCTTAAGAGGCCACGGAGCAGCTGGTCCATTTTATAAGGAGCAGTTGATAGAGAGGTTTTAGAAAGCAATCCCTTTCCTCTCCTAAAGTAAATGAACTATTCTTTCATTGTCTCGTTACATAGCGCGGATAACGAACCAAGGTG
This sequence comes from Polymixia japonica, assembly GCA_900302305.1. Taxonomy (NCBI): domain Eukaryota; kingdom Metazoa; phylum Chordata; class Actinopteri; order Polymixiiformes; family Polymixiidae; genus Polymixia; species Polymixia japonica. The sequence goes on along the minus strand of OMKK01003825.1, from coordinate 19,134 downwards.
GGCTTGAGCTAATAGCACTTCATGCGATCATTAGTGACTATCATTCACGGTTAATTAAAAAGAGAAGGAAATAGTTATGCAAGGATAGCACAAAATTACCTGTCGAGGGTATTCATCACAGTGAGGTAACACCAAGTAGCACCAGGGCTGGTTTGAATCCCAGCCGACAGCCACAATAAATCTACCCAAATTACCCTTAATAGGCCTGGGGACCACAGATCACACTGGAGATTTAGGAGGTTCACTAGCCAGCTGGAAAATACTGCTTGCGTGTGTGTGTGTGTGTGTGTGTGTGTGTGTGCATGTTATAGAATTACTGACAGTGATTTATGCCACAACCCGTCTGCAGTTTGAATCAGGTTAAGGTACATACTGTAGGTGTGTACGTATCAATCATTTTTGGACACACTATCCTGTTTGAATGAACTGCTGAAGAAAGCAAAAGGCGATAATGTTTCATAATAATCAAAGTGAAGATGAAAAAAGCCACGGAGAATTTAAAGTCGCAGTCTGTAATGTAAACAATCCAAACAACCAAAAAAACATGGTCATTTTTAAATATACGTAAATGGAGTAAGTATGTCTGTACTTGAGGATGTGGTGGGTTAGGAACGGTGCCGGATTTTCATATTTTTTTTCTCTACTAGTCAAACAACAAGAAACTACTATTTTTTGAGTATTTTTGAATATTTATATTCAGTGGTCAACAAATCTGAAACTTAATTTTAAAAAGGAAGCGTTGACATTTGAACACCATTTTGTGCAGACAGTACATATTTTCTTGGCAAAGGTCAAGCATAAAAATGCAGAGCGTTCCTGATCATGTGATCTGGTCAGTAGAAACTGTGCCTTTCTTCATTAGATAATAATTTTTAATATGTTAATCAAATGACCAGACCTGGGTAATGTAGTTCTTTTTTTAATTTTTTAAAAATATTCTGAATATTTGTTTTGACCTGTTTAGAGTACCAGGGCTGGGTTATCATACGAGAATATTGACTTTTGAATATTTGTCTGCAATGTTTTTCTGGCACTGATCATAATTGTCCTATATAAAAACAAAACATGTTTATAAATACTAAGTGCCCCAGGTATACAGATTATACACCCAACCACATAATCCAAAAAATAATACAATCATTTTGATGAATATTTCTATGAATGACATAATATGAAAACTCATATTCATTGTATATAAAATAACCAATCCAGTATGCTATTTTTCTGCAGTGTGACCAAACTTAAGACTATGGGATGTTAAATCGGAATAGAATAGAATAGAATAGAAATTGGACCCGACCTTATGCTTGTGCATGGTGAACAGGCAGACACCATCCTGGGCTCTCTCCTGGCTCTCATGGCCTCTCTTCAATCACTGCCCCACTGTTTCTCTGTCAGACTGTCACTTGCCCAGCATGCTTTGTCATCATTCCCAAGCTACACAAAATCAACTTCTCCTCCGCTCATACACAGGACACTGAAAAGTCAATTATTAGAAAATACATCTCCGAGTCTTAACGCCAGCTTTGAAAACGAAGGCTTCAAACAGAATTAAGGCAGAAAGCATGTTTGAATCTGAAAAGCCGGAAACGATATGAAGCCGCAGTGTGTCCATAGAGTCACAGTGACTGACTAGAAGTCACCACCTTCACAGAAAGAAACTGTCTCTACGGCAGCGTTCATCTTCCTCCTTCTTCACAGTCCACGAGAATGCAATTTCTTTATTTCCTGTATTCCGACAAAGGATAATACACAGTTTTAGAGTTCCTTGTTCAGGTGGTTCACGGGGTCCATCTAGCAGTATCACCTCACATCTGCTTCTCTAAGCCGTGGATGATCAGCTGAACGAGGGAGGATGGGCCAGGGATACGAGCGTTCTGATTGGTTGGCTCGTCATGGTGTGTGTGTGGGAAGGTCCCCTCGGTAGGCTCTCGGCGAGCGGCTCTGCCTGACGAGGGTGGTCCTTCACCTCTCTCTCCCTCTCTCTCTCTCCTCCCTTTATCAGTCTCCCTCCCTCGCTTGCTCCTCTTCGCTCTCCCTGTCTCTCCTCCTCCTTTCCCTTCCTCTCCGCTCTAGGAGCTCGGAGGCGTGTGTTCGCGTTGCAGGCTGCTTTGGACCACAGCCTCGCGGCGTCTTTGTGAAAAGGCACATCAGCGATTCTCTTGGCTGCCCGTACATATGCGCGCTTTCTTTCTCTCTTAGGCACACACGCGTGCACACACACGTCCGTCCACCCACACACACACACACACACACACACACACACACACACAAGGGTTTGCAGCTGCATCATGACCTCATGAGATCTCTTAGGCGTAACTGCCTGGTCCTGACCCAGATTCACCATAGTCATCACTGTTGCGTCATCATCATCCTGACCACCCGCCTCCTCAGGCGTCATGTTTAATGCAGCTGTAGCCGCTCAGGAGGAGACATTAGTGAAGGTCATCCAATGGAATCAGATATCACTAATTAGTATAATAATAGAACAAGATTAAAGGGGAAAGCAGCTGAAATGATAAATGTATTCAATGGAGGCTCACGAGGAGGAAGGGTTGCCCTATGGAATATGAAATCAGTAATCAGAGTTATATAACAAATTAAGATAGAGAGATTATATTGCAAAACAATATAACCGCTTGCAATAGAGCTAATACGCAGTTCCAATTGATTGAAATTGAATTGGACTGAATTAAACAAATTTTATATAATCAAACACAAATGCACAGGAATAAAATGGAATCATTTTGTTTGGTGTATCAAAAAACAATAATTGTTATGCTTGTAGAGTTAACTGTTAACTGTAACAGTTAAGATGTCTGCATTAGTTCTTCACAAATATACTGTTGAGTCAATATTATTGGAATATATTGGCCTTTATAAAAATGTTGGTATTTATTCGCTGCACCTTGAATTAGTATCAGCCACTGGCCATGCATGGGTAGGATCAGCACAAAAAATAACTTTCAGTATAACAACACAGTGAAGATTTACACGCTTACTGAAAACTAGACCTTTGACAAGAAACAACAATTATGCAGAATATATATTCACCTACGCTCTCTCCTATTTATCAGTGTCTGATTCGGCGCACTGGCCCGGCCCTAGCTTGTGTGAATGAGGTGCCGATGTACTGACTCATCCCAAGATCACCAACCCAGAAGAAGAGGACTCTTTGTCTTTGTCTTTAACTTTTTATTTTCTTACTCTTGAACTACCTGTCCTTGTCTGAAAGTCAACAGGAACAAGGGACCGGGAACTCTCATTTGCTCTTTTTTTGCAAGATCCCTGCTTTTTTTCGGAGGCTTTTGAACGAAGTAAACGATCAAGTAACAAGTAAACGATCAGATTATGCTGACTTCCACCAAATGTCTCACGCCACAGAGGAGAAGGGATCAATGACCCAGCAACTGAGAAGCGGAAAAACAACGTGGACAGTAGAACAAAGACAGAATAGAAACAAAGAGAGAATAACCATAAACCAGGTCTGTTTGGGTGAATCTCGGCAGCAGGACTACATGATGGAGAAGGGTAGGAAAAACGGCTACAGTGGTTAATGTATTAAAAAACTCGCCAGCTACTTTTAATATTTCACTAGCCATGGAATTGAATAAAATCTTCTCCTTTCTAAATATATGAACTGACAGGCCCAGTCAACATGTACTTATATTTTGCTGGTATCTGATCTGGTGTTGGATTTCATTCAATTCATTTTCATGGAAAGTCGTAACTCAAGACAACATGTAAACAGCGACGGTAAATTCATTGTCATTTCCTTGGCATCTATTTGTCAACATTTACTGTAGTTTTTGCCTGTATACTCAGTTCTGATAAAAAAAAGGTCTGCATTATGAGTCTGTCATGATGCAGACCTCAAGCCAGCGACTCAAGACTCAAGCCAGACATGCAAACTGCAGAGTTACCAGAGGAACTCTCCGTACTTTAGCCAGCAAAAGGGCTTTTTGCATGTATTATTTACAGTTGCCTTTCTAACAAACTAGGTATCGATCTTGCGCAGCTGTAACTCACGACCACTTAGACACTGACTGTAAAAGGGCACAAATGGTAGATACAAACACTAGTTCGTGTACTGTATATACAGTACAGTAAGAGAACTGTATATGGGCCAGATAGAGATGATTTAATATTGTCTTGTGGCTATTTGAAAGGAGGAGGGCATCAACTGTTCCTTTTTAAGCAAATGTTTTTGGGACTTAAAGCCAGTATTAAAAATAAATAAATGTGGGGACATTTTTAATTAAAACATCCCCATCCCAGAACTCTGTAAATACAAAACAGAAGCGCAATAAAACCGAAACGCTTACATATCTGAACATCTGCAAATCTAGAAAGTGCATAAAGCTCTGTTATGTACATTCAATTTCCCACAGGACTTTCTGTGGCTGTGGTGTGGGGACCCTGGACCCTCTAGGGAGGTATGGTTCCCTAGGAGAACATTTTGTCAATTTCAACAGCTAACTGTATCAATATGATGATATGATGATGATGATGATGAAAATTGAGACACTAGTTCTTCAAAGAATTTTGTAAACACTCCAATCATGCAACCCAGAATTAGGTTGGGTATCGTTAGCATCAAATTACTTTTTGTGCATATTTAGAACATTTACAAACGAAATATTCTGAAATTGAAAGAGTGTTCTGAAGTAAGAATTCTGGTACATTTAAGGATAAATACAATTTTTACAGTATAAGCATCAGTAACACAACACAACACAACTAAACACACTTAAGCCCAATTTATACTTTGAGGGTCGTGCGACAAAGTATGAATTAGACTTTAGCCTATATATTTGCATTGATGCACGCACGATAAACAGAGCATAAAGTCTGACGGAGAACGCAGTCTACCGCACGAGGATGCGACATCTACTTCCTGCCACAGTCTATTACAGAGGGGCTTTATACACCAACTCGATGAGCTTGTTGACCATTTATTTGATGCTCAACTCTAACAGTGTTAAACCTTATGTGATACTCAACCCCAGTCCAGAATCAGATGCGTTCTGTCTGTGTCTGACTCGCTGCAGACTGGAGCAGACTGAGGCACCGTACTAAAACCAGGTATATGAAGAACGTTGCACATTACATTATATTTCGAGAGAGATTTTTTTTTTTTTTTACATTCTGGAAGTCTGGCAGGAGACATTTTAGCAGCGGTGGACCGCCGCAGACGAGTAGACTAACGGGAAACACTGACATCCATAGAAGACATTCTCTAATTCTGAAAATATAGAAGACAGCTAATCCCTAACCACTCAAAGCAGCAATTTATTAACTAAACATGCCTGTTTATGTGTATTGCTTATGTGGAGTCTAGAAAAGTCTAACCTTTGTTTGGGTTGTGGTTGTTCAGTAGGAGCCATTAGTGTAGACTGTTGTTGTTCTGCGTGGGTGTCTGGTGTTAGAACGTGTACATGTGTGGCCCTAGCTCTCCCTATAACTACTCCCCATAGTTGTTTTAGTAAATGAGACCGATCTTAGTAACTTTCACAGTTAATAAAGGTACTATGCAATGCAAGATGGAAGTTAGCGGTGCACATCTGGCTTATCACTGTGAACCCCTAAATGAAGTTTGAGCTGTGAGTGTTAATAACACTCTAACAAACAGACATCGCTCGCTTGATGTAATAGCTGCCTCTCAGCCACAGCACACACTCTGCCCTGGCATGTGTTCAGAGTGGCACCAAAGTGCTTTTTTCAAAATGTACAACTGAGGCATCCATTTAAACAAGGAGTAGGGTATTTTCGCTGACATGCCATATCAATGTGCCCTCTGGGCCACCACGGCAAGATAATTACTGCAACTCCAAAAAATGAACATTAAACAAACACTTACCTCAATTACCCTCAAAAAACAGAAAAATGTGGCTCAGGATTTTTACATTTTTCATTATAAAGAATCCAAATACTGCTACAAGTTGCACTAGAACAAAAACCGAGACCGAAATGGAACCAACCCAAAAGAAACATCCCCACAAAACAGGTACATTCAATTTGGCTTCAGAGCCAGACTGCAATAATGAAGTTGTTACGGCTCATCCTAAGTTATTTCGGAAAAAGGGCAGGGCGACAATGTCTGGACACAATGCATTAAAGACACCGACAAGGTTTAGTAAACAATCTGTTGGTCATGTGACGGTGGACAGAGACTCCTAATGGTTCAAACGTGGCCTGGCCCGCTAGTCGCTGTTAGTCGCATGACTGACCAGTCAAACCTTATCAAACCAGACATACGCATAGCCTACCAGCAGCACACATGCGAATATGCCCCACCAAGGCCAATACACCCAACTACGTACTCAATGCACACCACACACACACACACACCACGCATTGCTACTAAAAGGCACACAGCTTCCGTGATGACCTCATATCAAGGCTGCGGACATCCTATCCCATAGCAATGAAATAACGTTGATGACTGACGACTTGCCTCACAACGCTGATGAAGGCAAGTTTTCTTTGCAAACCAAACACAACTTTTGGATGCTACACAATACCTGATGAGCGCTCAATTATCCTACGTACCGGTGCCCCAAAAGCTTCGGCTGTACCACAGCGTATACACAAATCACGCATAAACCCACGTGTGCGGTCACAAACTGTAGACGCAAGCGCTGCGGTTCTGTGTGCTGCAACAGCAAGTGCCCTTCCTCAAACCGAGGGCAGGGCAGTGAATGACGGCAGGGTGGTTGTTCATGAGGATCTCCTTTAAAACATTTACTAACATACTAGAACTCGTCACTCACCTTTTCAGCTTGTGCCTCAAACTCCTACACTTCCGGCTCGGCGCGGCGTCTTTAAACCCCGGAGAATAAAGTGACCGTGCCCACAGATCCTCAGACCTGCTACCAACCTGCAGCCTAACAGACTTAAAAAGCTACTGACCTACAGAACTGTCCAGCGCACAAAGCCCTGTTTGTGTCCGCTGTTGTGACTGATGTTGTTTGTCCAGTAAAAGCAAACAATGACATTCCATGGCTTGCAACTGTATTCACTGCCGGCCTCTCCAAATGTAAAGCGCATTCAGACACATCAGATGGCGGACAAAGCCGCGGATCTGTGTCACATGCAGTGTGGGCCGATCGGGGCTAGTGGGGTGACAGCGAAGCAGGTCCCACAATACACCTCTCCGTTAAGTCCACCGCCACACCACACAGGCCCAACCGCCTCTAAAAGAAAGAGGAGCGTGTGGGATGGTCAGAGAGCTGGCCTACCTGATCTTGTCCGCTGCACTGTCAGACCTGTAGGAGAGAGATGATCTAGTCAATGGGCAGTGGATTCAATTGAACTAGGGTCAATGCAAATTTTAATGCAGAGTGAATTTTTATTAAAAAAAATAGAAGAAAAGTAACTGAAAATGAATGTTTTTGTTTTTATTATAATTGCATCTTCTCTAGTTTCTAGTTACTAGTAGTCTAGTTTCTGAATTGACTGAATAGCAAATGAACAGCGATTGTATGTAATGTGGTGCTTGATGCCAATTAACAACATGCGTCATCATCTATAACAAGATAGTCTGAGTTAGCAAACTGACTAGTGCACTGTATCTTTAAGAGTAATGCCCTATAGCTGCATTACACAACAACCATCTGCAGTTATAGTAGAGGAGTTCAACTTGACGAAAACTGAAAATGAATCACAGAATGACAAGAAATAATCTAATATCTCTCTACCTCATCACCCCTCTTGAGACAAGTGAAAAGAGAAAAATTAACCCCATGACAATGTGGTCATGGGTAATAAAATCACGGCTAGTGGTACATGTGGTACAGCAATACAGCGTCACTACTGTCACAGCTTATGCAGCTGCAAAGAGCATGCTGATATCACCATGCAGACAAACATAGACTGGTCCAGTCAAACAGTCTAACAGACACGGTCTAACAGACAGCAGCCCATTGAGGGAGAGATGGAGAGACACCCTGACAGACAGACAGACAGCAGTCATAAAAGACAGAGAGCAAGACAGACAGACAGACAGGCGGGCGGACGGACGGAGCGACAACGAGACAGATAGCCCTACCGACAGACAGAGACAGGCAGAGGTGCAGCCTCTAAGCAGAACATGAAGCTATGTTACCTGCAGAGGAGACATGACATTCCGTGCCCTCTAAAGCTGGCTACAGAATGCTGCTCTCCCTGCAGCTGCTGCAGACACCCCACACTAGCTAGCACTGGCACCGTGAAGAGACGAGCGGCAAGAAATCCCATAGGTTTACAAGGTAATGTTCCTAATTCCAGCAGGGAGAGACTGAGAGAGAGAGAGAGAGAGAGAGAGAGAGAGAGAGAGAG
>OMKK01003790.1:7864-53117 GCA_900302305.1 Polymixia japonica | reverse complement strand
ATAGTGAGTCTTTATTTGTCACAGCACACCACGTGTACACCACATGCAGGAGCGGCCAGACATGCACACACACACACACACACACACACACACACACACACACACACACAGGTGGCCGCTATATTTGTTCATTTTACTAGTACTTTTATTTTAAGTATACTTAGAAAAACCAAAACAATTATCTGCAAAACAGACATTTGTTGCGTACATCAACAAAGTTTCAGAATGAGTTACGTTATTACACAATTTACACACATAAAAGTGAAACAATCAGGCAACAGAGTCATTGATGACGGCAGGTGTTAAACTGTATCAGTCTACTTGTGGGAAGTTGAAAGGGAATATAAATGTCTTAGCGTAATGTGTTAGCTTTTTGTTATCTAATTTTCAAAATCGCTCACCACACTGCAAACTAAATGTAACTTTCCTAAGGTTTCGAGTGTGACTTCCGTGGACGCGAAACGAAAGTGAAACGTTAAACCAGAACCAACAGGAACAGTCGTGTTTGTAGAGGTTTGCACAGACATGCTCCGTTTACCGTATAAAGTGTTTTGGAGGCCAGGTGGTTTACTGGGGACTCTCTGCCCTAGGCTCGTACGTCGTACCGGTACACTTGCTGCAGCGGCAGTCATTGGTTTCATTACTTTCTTCGGGTTTCGTTGGTTCAACAAGCGAAAGGATCCCGGGACGCCTGAAGACGAAGAGCTTCCTATTAACACATCAGTAGAAGTGATAGTTGAAAGACCACCTGAGACCACGACCGGTGAAACAGTAGCAGATCCCAGAGAAGACCCCGTGACGACTTTAAAGAGAAAAAGAACTGAGGAAGATGATGATGATGAGGAAGAGGAGGACTTTGATGGCAGTCGATATGAGGTTGAACAGACGGATGAGTTGTACTGCGAGTATGATTCAACGTGGGAGACGTCATGGACGAGCCAGTCCCAAAGGGTTGATCGTCCCACTGTATCTCATTATGTGAGTAGAGGCCATAGCAGTAGATATGTTGGGCAGACACTGTCAGGTGATCTGATTGTGAGGCCTTTGTCAGCTTTATTCATTTCTATTAGACTTGAAGTGCTCTAGGCTGTACCATTTGGCCATAATACCCTACATCTTCATAAAAGGCTCAGTGAAAAGTAGGCTATAGGCATAGCCATTAGCAATAGCCTTCCATTGTAATTACTGTCATGATTTGATATTGGAATATTTAGGCAACTTGTAATGTTAACATGTTCTTTTATTTACTGTATTCCAGCACAAATTAGGAAGATTCAGAAATGCAGCAAGAGACATGCAAAACTACAGACACGACTACCCTGTAAGTTGTTGTTATCCACAGTGCCCAAGATTTAAACCTAGACTATATACATATTTTTGCACTTTTATTTTATAGTTAAATATTTATGATTGTACCCCCGCAGCAAAATTCCATGTACCGACGCTTTAACCAGGAAGTGAGTACACACGTTGTAGAAATTTGTGTGGATGGGTGGTATACATACATTCTGCTATTGTTTTATTTTCTATGTGAGCATGCAATAATCATACTAGTTTCCTATACTTTTTTATTTTATTTAGGTGTGTGGGATGCCAAATTTGGAGTTCTATCGTGGAGAGAGGCCTTCTGCTCCTGATAGTAGGTCCACAGTAGCACACAGTATGAAGGACCAGTTGGATGGACCGGTTGGATTAAGCGTGGTTCTAGACTGCAATTTCTTTTTCAGTGTTAATATGTGTCAGGAAAGGTTTTAGTCTAGGATAAAGGGAAGTCTCTGTGTTAGCAACTAACCCTACATCTAAATATACTTTCATTGTTTTCAGTGTGTTTCAGTTATTAACAGCACTGCATTTCTATTTTTAATTAGGAATCTTCATAACTGACTTTCACAGTGACAAATGGTATGGGAATTATAACAAACTGGAGAGAGTACATACCTTTATTCAATGGTAAGTTACTCTATAATACTCTTTGAAAGTACTTATACCTAATATATTGTTTAGGAAATGTACAACAGGAAAAATAAAGAAATCAGTTGAAACATGTTATTTGTAAATATTTTTTTCTCAAAGGTTGTTCCCACTTCAAGAGCCAGGAGTAAATTATGAAGCCAAAGAACTGACAAAAGAGGAAATTAAGGTATACAGATTATTTACGACATATTGTATATAATCTGTTTATACCGTATATAATCCTTCCACATTTTCTGACCAACAATCTATTGTCACCTCAGGCTTTCCGTAGAGACGAAACTGCAACATCCAATCTGCTGACATCCTACAAGCTCATGTTGGACTTCTATGGTATCGAGCTGTCCGATGAGAAGACAGGAGAGGTCAAGAGAGCAAGGAACTGGGAGGAAAGATTTGTTAACCTTGACAGGTTAATTATCTTTTTGTTTTCAAAGCAAATAATCTCATTTAATGTATACTGTATCGTGTGTGCTTTATATGATGCGTTTATATGATGCATTTAGAAAAACAAAACCCTGTGAGCAATCAGCATTTATTTCTTTGTTTAATTAGCTATTTAAATTTTTGTCTGCCCATGACAGAAACACTCACAACAACCTGCGCATCACCCGTGTTCTGAAGTGCCTGGGAACTCTGGGATTCCGTAACTACCAAGCCCCCCTGGTCCGCTTCTTCCTGGAGGAGACTCTTGTGCATGGAAACCTTCCAAATGTTAAGGAAAGTGTGCTCAACTACTTCCTGTTTGCTGTCCGTGAGAAGACGAAACGCAGGCGTCTGCTCAAGTTTGCCTATTTGAACTATGAGCCTAAAGAAGAATTTGTGTGGTGCCCAAAGAAGATACAGATGATATGGTCAATGAAAGCTGGGATTCCATCTTCCAACCAGCCTATGGAAATGATGACCCAGGATAACAAGTCATACGTTGAGGACAATCTGTTTACCCAAGAGTGGAAACCAGCAGAACCTGAAGATGAGGTTGGACGAGAAGTAAGCTTGAGTGACTCGTCACTGGATGTTGAAAACCAGATGTGTGATGACCCCAGCCAGGGATCAACAGATAAGGTAGATTTGCTTTCCACATCAACTAGTGGAGATGATCAGACAGCAGAGAAAAAACCTGGTGGTGAAGAAGAATCCATGGAAGTCTCCCACAGCCACATTGATGCAAATGAGGAATCCCATGTTGAAGAGGGTCAAACCAGCCAAAAGGGGCAGTGATGATGAGTTATCCACTGATGAGAAGCCAGAAAACCAGGGGATAAATGGATGTTGAGAGAATCCTCCAGTTACCACAGAAAATTCACAGCCTTCCCATAGAACATATCAAGTTTAAAATTTCTCTCATGATGGTTGGTTTGAGTTATCTATACCCTTCACAAGCGAATATCTGTTTTATAGGGATGGCTTATAGCCTCATTGTATAATTAAAATGAAAATAAAACAGATAAAATCTGCTTAGCCTTACTTTATTCATTAAATGTTCATAGATTGCAATAATTAGAAAAATGCTTTTTCTTTTTTGTTATCAGTAAACAATTCAAGGATTGTGGATTTGTTTTGTATTTTTCTTTTTCAGCTAAGAGGTGTGATATATAAAAGTGTTTTGTATCTAAATAGAAGTGTGCAGTTTTAGAATCAATAAAGCAACTCAAATTAAAGAGCAAGTTATTTGATTTACTGAACATTCACATACGGGTTCTGGTGGTTCTGGACTGGTCGGGTTGGATCCAGAAAAGTGTAGCTCAAATTATACCTAAGAGGGAAGGCAGATTCCATTTACAACTAACTTAACTTTGAGAAAGAACATTCATCCCATGTTTCTATCAGGAAGTTGTATTATCCAGGATGACTTTGCCTCTACCCACAAACACAGTAATCTAATGGTGATAGTAGAACATGGTGATATCTTACAAAATACTTTTCAAGTAATCACATATTGAACCTATTGAAAACTTTTAAAGTATCTATCTGATAGCATATTACACTGTCATTGAAGAGATGGTGCCATCAACAATTAACATGTGTTGTTTTAACTACAGATATCAACTAAGGATAGCAGTGAGATATGATAAAGGCAGTGGCTCGTCCCTCTAATTGCTCCTACCCGTTATGCTGACGCTCCTCTTAATTGGCATGGTTAGCTAGGCTTTTAGTAGCCTTTCTGTAGCTTTTCACTTCAGCTGCAAAGGTTAACTTCAGCTGTGCCTACATAAATACATTAAACCTGAGTACCACTGAGGCCTGAAAGCATTTAATAAATTCAAAACAAGTATTCTAGCAGCCCAAGGCTTTTCTTCTTCTACATTACTTGGTTGTCATTTCTAGATGATTTGCCAACACACAGTGCCGTAACAGTGGCTAAATTTAATTATAAGCAGAGCAGGAAAGCATTCAAATTTTACTTACCACTCTCAGGCCAGAGAACCATCTATCTCGTAACAAAACTGACATTGTCTAATGTAAGTGTTCTAAACTCACCAGGATCAAGACGTCTTGACAAAAGAATATCTACACAACCAATTTACAGTCTGATTCACAACAATAGTGCGCAACCAAGAGATGTTGTCAAAAAGAAGGTTTAATTGGTCGAGTTTGAGTTAAAACAAAATCAACACATTTCACAACCGTCAATGATCTATTCTGTAGATTAGGGCCTTTCAGTGGAAAACTGCTGAACATATACACATACAGCTGTACTGTGCAACGGTAGCAGATTGAAGCAGTGTTTTCAAAACTTTCACATTATCCATCAAGGATATATGGCTTAAATTTTCTCTACTTAGAAAAGTATGATTAAAAACTTCAGTATATACACAAATACATTCATATTTACATAACACAGGTGACGGTGAGTGTTAAAAAAGAGCTTTTACAGAAGTAAGGTACATGTCAAGGTACATGTCAAGCAAACTTAAATGGCCTTTAGTTTATTCAAATGTGATGAAATAATTTTCTTTCTTTTTTTAAGTGGCAAAGACAAAACAAATATTGTCAGACATTTTGTCTGTTAGGATCACAACAGCACAAGGAAACTTCCTGAAATACTGTCCATTGACATTTACAGTGATGATTCAGACTGGTGGAGTTCAAGGGTCTTTCATAACAGTAAAGTGACCAGGAAGGAGAGACTACGACGTGTTTTTATCATTATCCATTTCTGAAGGTTTATCACTCTCCTTGGCGGCATCATGTTTAGTCTCCTTTTTCTCTTCTCTCTTTTCTCTGCTTCGGCTCCTTTCCCGACGATCTCGGTCTCGGTCTCGATCCCTCTCCCTGTCCCTGTCCCTGTCTCTTGCCCGGTCTTTACCGCGGTCTCGGTCTCTGCTACGGGACCTCTCCCGCCGCCTGTCCCGCTCTCTGTCACGGTCACGCTCTCTGTCGCGGTCACGGATCCTTGCTCTCTCGCGATCATAGTCTCTCCTGTCGGGATCTCTGTCCCTGCCTCTGTCCCTTTCTCTGTCCCTGTCTCTCTCCCTGTCCCGCCTCTTGTCTGCTTCTGGGTCCCTGTGTCGCTCTGCCTCGGGCTCCCTGTGTCTCTCTCCCTCTCTGCCTCTGCTGCGGTCTCTCTCCCTGCTACGCTCCCTGTCCCGGTCCCTTTCTCTGCCTCTGTCCCACTCTCGCTCTCGGCTCCAGCGCTTTCCCTGGCCTCTGTCCCATGAAGGCCTGCCAGTGTGGGGGCCTTCTCGCTCCCTGTCCCTCCGGCGGTCTTCAGACATGTCCCTCTGCCTCTCGTCAGAGAGGTGTGACGGGCCAGGGGGAGGTTCCCGGTGCCCTCCTTCGAACCGGCTGAGCCGGTCTGCCCCACGAGGCTCAGAGTCCTCTCGGGTGGAGCTGCTCCTTCTCCTCATATCAGGGGAGTGGCGGCGCCAGTGATCTTCCCTGTGCAGGTCTGGACTGTGGCCTCCCATGCGGCTTGGTGGAGCTATGGGCCCCTCTGGGGGAGTTGGCAGCAGCGGCCCACTGTGACGAGCAGGTCTTATCTCATCCGAGTGCCTGTCAAGGCGGTACCGCTCCGACCCTCCAAAATGCTGAGGGGGAGGTCCCCTATTGTCCTGAGTGGGGGGACCTCTATGATCATCGAAAGAACCCCGATGTGGTGGTGAAGAGTGTGCTCTGGAGCCACCGTACTGGTTATGTGGATGGAAGTGTTGGCCGCTCATCTCCCCACTGGGGGGTGGGCCTCTTCTGTCCTCATACTGGTTAGATGGAGGTCCCCTGAAAGTAGGACCTGGTGGGGGTGCCTGGTTGTCTTTATACATGTGGGGAGGATTTTGGCTCTGGTGTTGGTCCATGCCCTGTTTGAAGGAGTTAGCACTCTCTTTGTTATATTGATCTACAGGGCCTCGAGGTGGGTCTACCATTGGGGGTTGGGACCCGTGGTCCCCATACTGAGATGGCGGGGGACCTCTGGGTCCTGTGAAGTGGGACGGAGGAGGGAGCCTGCTTTCAAAGTGACCAAGGGGGGGCCCTGTGAAAGGTGGAGGAGGGCCTCTAGATCCAGGGAAATTGAATGGCGGTGGGGGACCAGAGAATCTTGGTGGAGGCAAGTTGCTCTGTCCATCAAAAGCAGGAGGTGGTGGAAGGCCTGGAGGGGGACCTTGCTGTCCAATGTGCTGAGGGGGCATGGAGGGATCAAACATTTGAGGAGGAGGGCCTCTCTGGCCCATTGGAGGGAATGGTAGTGGTCCCCTCGGTGGCATTATATTCTGAGGTGGAGGTCCAGGAGGTGGCTGCTGCTGGGAGCCTCCCCACTGGTTCTGATAGGGAGGGTAGGTACCTGGAGGTGGGCCATACTGCTGGCCGCCGTCACTTTGCATGGGTGGAGGACCACGCATAGAAGGAACCTGGATGGGCGGAGGGGGTCCCTGCATAGATGGGGGGCCTGACATTGGAGGGAGACCTTGCATGGGTGGAGGCAATGACATGGGCGGTGGCCTAATCACTGGGGGTGGTCC
Source organism: Polymixia japonica (assembly GCA_900302305.1). Lineage (NCBI taxonomy): Eukaryota > Metazoa > Chordata > Actinopteri > Polymixiiformes > Polymixiidae > Polymixia > Polymixia japonica. The sequence goes on along the minus strand of OMKK01003790.1, from coordinate 46,188 downwards.
CTGCATTGGCAGGGGTCCCATCTGGGGTAGGGGGAAGCTGGGTGGTGGGGGAATGTCAGCCGGAGGTCTATAATCATTCTGGAAGCCTGGTGTCGACATATGTGGCATGTGTGGGGAATGGGTGTCACCCATTGTTGTGCTCTGAGTAAGCACTGGGATTGTGGATGCTATTGTGGACGTGTTTGTAGAGGAGTTAAAATAGCCTGAGGAGGCTGAATCTTGACTGTTCTGGTCATATTTAGAGTCCTCACCAGGTTTTAAAATACTGGCAGCATTTGGCCAAATACTGAACTTGTCTATCTCAGTTTCAGCCTTGGTGAGCTCTGCTTCCTCAGTTTTCACGTGTTGCTCCTCCAAGTAGTTGACCTCCATATCAGGTTCCATCTGCTCTCCTAACAGAGGAATTGACACCTGAGCCATGTCTGAATCTATGAAGGGGAGCTTCTCGTTTTTCACATCCTCTTGAGGCTCTTGTGTCTCTGGTTCTTGTGATGCGTCTGTGTGTTCAACTTCATCTGCTTTGGGCAACTCTGGTTCTTGAAGAACCAGCTGTGATGGAGGAGTGGTCTCTGCCAACAGAGCAGGTGTCTCCTCTTTCTCCTCAGGTTCACTATTCTGTTTCCTGGTAGCCGCAGCTTGACGAGGGTCCCTGCTCTGGCGGGGGTCTCTTCTCTGATTGATCAAAGGAGCAACAGTTGAAGACTTCACCAGTTCTTCAACCTTTTTGCCCAACTGCAGTAGCTGAGTATTGGCCAGAAGGGACTTAACAGGCTGTGTTAATAGTGTGTCTGTAAGGGGCAATGCAGTGGCAGATGACATTTGTTGTGGGCCGTGTCCTTCCTGTTCCTTACATGTCTGATCTTGAATTTGCTTGTTGAGGTTGTCCAGGATTTTCTGAGGTTCAGTCGTACATTCAGACATAGTCTTGACTTGCCCTGGGATTATGGTTTTGACCTCTTCAAAAATTGAGTCGTCTTCTGGGTCATATGCCACATCATCCACCTCACTAACTGTCCCCTCAGGCTGCTTGGAGACTTCAGGTTCTTTGACTACGTCAACAGGTTTTTTAGGTGCACTGTAGCCCCTGCTGGGGTCATACTCCTCCTCTGGGTCATATGGTCGGTCATCCTCATCCTCATCCTCCGGTTTCTCTTTAGAAATCTGTCCAAATTGCTGAACAATAGGATCTAGCATTGTAGCAGGTGGGACTGAGGCTTCCACACCTTGATCCGAGGGAGAGTTTGAAGCCTCTGAATCCTGCTTCTTCTTCCCAAAAAGAGTGTTGAGGATGGTCTGAAGAGGAGTGGCGACGGCTGCCGAAGATGCCACAGAGCCAGTTGAGGAGGGGGAGTCTTTGCCGGTGGGGGCGGATGTGGTAGGTGGTGCTTTGACAGAAGACAAGAAGGAAAGGACCGATGAGGCGGTCACAGAGCTACTTGAGGTCTCAGATGAGCTGAGGGGCGGAGGCGATCCCGGAGGAGTTGTGCTGAAGGGAATTTCCAGGCTCTGTCGTATACCTTTCTCCACTTTAACAGAGGCCTGTGGCTTTGGAAGGCCAGTGTCTTCCACATCTTTGGTTTGGCTCTTGGACCGTTTCTCTTCCACTTCCACTGGAGCACCGGCCCGCTTCCTGTCCTTCTGACAGATCAGCAGGCCCAGGAGGAGGTTTGGACGAGCTGGTTCAAGTCCTGTAAGATGGACAGGAAGACAAGAAAAAATGGAGGTTTGAGGATTAAGTAAAAACATTTACAATTTAAATTATGAGATCATCACACAATTTATAAAACTGATAAAACTGAATTCAAGGCTCACACGCTTATGGCCGGTGTTATAAGCACTCAAAAAACAGGTGAAATGAGAGCTTATTTTAAATATCCCTTAAAGCAGCTATAGACAAGATTGTAATTTGGGCAACCCCTTGAGTTTCCTAGTGGTATTATTATTTCTTTACATCCTAAAGAGACCATCGCAAAGACCAAGACTGTTGAAAGAAGAGGACTAAACATGTTCACAGAAGAGTCTCTTCCTGTTTTGGTTGGTGCACCTCTGTGCCGTACATAGATCCTATTTTCCCTGGAGATTGCACCTGGTGGCATACAGTGAACGGGAGGTTTCTAGGGAACCAATCTTGCGGCAATGGTGACATTCTTCCATAACCATTACAATATGCAATCAAAATGTATTTTATAATTATATGCTAAAGCAAAAATCCTGTCTGTAGTGGCTTTAAGCTACAAATTGTAAAACCCATCAGTATTCATTAACTGCGTTAGTACACAATGAAAAAAACAAAGCCCACAAAATAAAATTACAAAGGACATTAAAATGAACATGACACAAGATACAGAGCAAGATGTATACTAGTAGGCCTACATCATTGAGTTTAGCGTTGTGTAGATGCAGTTCCAGATCTAAACTGCAAGACAAACTGAATGGAATTAAATCTCTCCCCCGCTAAGTGACAATGACTAAGCGACCTACAACAACCTCAACAAATACCACAACCAGGAAAACCATCTATAATTATTTACTCGTGCCTGATCATTCCACGTCAATGACTTAGAATATCAGAAGTTCTGTTGTATACCTGATTTATGGTGATAAGTACCAGCCTATTCACAGAGGCATGTCCTGAATTAACAATGAGCTTCATTTATAGTTGTTTATGATTAGCATGTTTACATTTGACAGATCTGTAACCATAGGTTGTATAATTGAATTGTTTTCAAGTCACTCTCATTACTTGTAGAAACCTCTTTCAGAGTCCAATATCCTTTTCTTGGAGCCAGTATATGCAAGAGTGGATCCATCGTTGTTTGAGACTTTCCAATATGGACTATATGGACTCCTTTGATAACTTACCACGGCTGCCCTGGTATATACTGTTTACTGTGGTGTATGATCATAGCTTAGAAGTTAAGTCAACTGTTGATTCTTCAGTCAGGAAGAAAGATATAGGAGTATGTAGGTTTGATCCAGTAATGAATAATGTACCATATGAAAACAATCAGGATGGAGATACAGAGTGGCTAGTAAGTTAGCCAACAGCAATTTATTATTAACACACAGTATTTCGGTAAAGATTAAGTAAGAGTCAAGCCTAAAGAAACAACAGGCTGAGACTGGACTCTAAAATGGCACCAACCTGCGATGCACAACTTGCTTTATTAAAAACCAATAGAAATGTGTGATACAAAGTCAGATACACAACAGAATACACATTAGGTGTTACATGTACACAGGTGCATTCCCAGGAAGAATTGACAGCAGTGAGCGCCCCCTACAGTACAAACCCTGCAGTACACACCAGTACAAACAAACAAGCTCTCATTTCAACCTGAGTACAAACACACAGACAACCCTGTAAACACTTACCTCTTGGACAAAAACAAATTACAAATATTTTCATCAGCAAAACTCGCATCTACAAGTAAAATCAAAGCACTGCAGTGGTATATATTTGCATCCCTGTGAATGCTTACCTGGCCCATCAAAGGGTAAGAGTTTGGAGGGCAATGGGTCCTTGGCGCTCAGAGGGATAAGATAGAGGTCTTTGATGCGGCGGTTGTTGTTCGCTACCACGCCAAAGCGTTTCCTACTGCTGAAGTACGAGAAGAGAGAGACATAGGCCACTTCCTCCTCCTCCGTGGCTGGGTGGAAGCGGATGAGACACAGCTCCTGAGCACAACAAATGGAGAGAGAGAGAGAGAGAGAGAGAGGGGGAGAGAGAGAGAGAGAGAGAGCACAAGAGGGAGATTTTTTCAATACCGTATAAACAAGTTAGAGTATTTAATACACTCCTTCAAATTAAGCTTTGCTGAACAAACCTTGGACAGAGAGGTCTTCAGCTTCCCGACATAATCCCATACTGTGTTTGGAGATATCCGTCCTCCGACGTGGATAGTGTCTGGCAAATCCTACAGATCAACAATGTTGTTTGTATTAGCACATATGTATCATATACCCTGAAAGGTTACTCATTTAATATCAACTTTGATCAAATTTGAATTGTTTTTATTTTATCATTAGTTAGTTCTTCTAATTGGATAAATTACTTTTTTTTTTTTTTTTTTTAAAGTTAACCATGATCATGAAGCTGATATGTTTCCCAGCAAGATTACCAACCTCTTTCAGGTGTTCAAAGGATCCTGAGACCAGATAAGCCTTGGTAACAAACTTAGCCACAGACTGCATGTTAATAAATCCTTTCCAAATCTTCTCCTGGCCGTGGAGGAAGATGGCCGTCTCCCCCTCAGGAGGAGGCTCTGATGTACTGCAAAACCAAAAACAGCATCCTTTTAGAAGTTTGCAAGCATATAATCTCAACATGTAGGAAATAATTAATGGCCGTTTTATATCCTGAGCCAAGTCTCATAAGTCATCATAAATCTACACAACAAAGTAGCTCAGCAGACTAATTAATGACATTTGAAGAGAATAAAGTAGAGCACCTAGTTTTTGTCGGTTTAGACACAGTCATTGAAGGTGGAGGGCCGGGTGGCATCGGTAGGGGCCCTTTGGGTCCCACCTCCGCTGGAGCAGCAACTGGAGCTGTGGGCGGCTCCGAGGAGACGGACGCCACAGCCAGCGTTTCTGGGACAGCGTGGGTGACGGTCACACCGGAGCCGTGCCGGGCCATACGAGGGTCTCTGCGGGTGATGCTAACAGAGGAGACGGTGGGAATGGTGACAGACGCAGGAACCTGGGCCGGAGGCAGCAGACTACCGAGGTCCTCCTGGTAGAGCTGAGGCTGCGGGTCTGGGACAGGGGCCTCCATGTTGGGCTGGTAGGCCGGAGGGATCTGGTGTTGGTAGGCCACGGGGTCTTGGTGCTGATATCCCTGGGGCACCTGTGGGTGGTAGCCAGGAGGGACATCCCCTGATGATGACCTGGACGAACGCAGCTCCTGCCGAGGCGGCTTAGCCTCTGGCTTCTTGGTCAGCTTTGCCTTCTTGGCTGCTGGTTCATCTTCAGACTTCTGACCTGGAGGGAGAGGGTGAAGACAGGAGAGGGCATTGGCATGGTCATTGGTGGTCAAAAGAAATAGTTATTGTTACAGATAAAATACCCCTCAAACTTGATGTCAGGCTCTCATTTACCTGTGCAGATTTTGCAGTTGAGGTCAAACAGGTGAGTCCTGTGTTCGGCAGTTGTGTCTTTGAGCATGGTATTGAAAATGTCTGGCATGCTGCTGCCACTGTTCCCCTCTACAGCAGAGGTCTGAGCTGAGGCTGAAGGGACGTTGGACTCCTCTTGGTCCTGCAGACATTGGGAAATGGAAAGCCTCATTGTCAAATCTAGCTGCCTTCTATGAACGTAGAGCAGACAAAACAAACTCGTACTAAAAACTCTAGAGGCATTATAACCTGTGGTGTATTTTGTGCAGAGTATATGCAATTGGGATTAGTGGAAAACAGATGTGAGCTTTAGAAAGCAGAACAGGACAGTTGGCAAGTTTTTAATCTGTACAATCCTTGGCCTAAACAGCCAGTGATTTTGGATTTCATGCCTTGAGAACACCATGCAGAGGTGAAAAGGAAATGTGACACCAGGAGAGAGAAAAGCACGCCACCACTTACTGCAGCAGAAGCCATGCGAGCAGATGGCGAGGTGGCAGAGATACATACGTCTGCGTCTGATGTTGGTGGAGCGTCCTCCACATCCATGTTATGGGGGCCAGACTCACGCCTGTGCCCTGACTTGGACTGCCCCGAATGGCCTCTGGTACTGGAAGTCTGGGCCTAGAAAAGACAACCAGGATATCCTTTGGAACCATATACATACTATGGATTACAATTAGACAGATGCCCCTGCTCTCTTGGTTGTTTTCTCCATTTTTAATTGTTAATGTGATGTCTTTTTATGTGTTTATTTAATCCGTTATATGTTTCTGTATATTTTGGCTGATGTTCATCTTGGGTTATATGACTAACTGCATCCACGTTTCCCATATGGCGCTTTTAAAGTCTTGGAGACAAATCTAGAAATTAGCCAACTGTCTGACAAAAATGTACTATGCTTCTAAACATAGTTGACTAATGCTTGTGTTTGGAGTTGAAAGGGAGGAACATCTACCTCAGGAGCGTCAGGCTTCCTCCACTCAGAGATCTCTTTGGAGAGCAACTCTTCTGCGCTCAGTCTCACCAGTCTGAAGGGACTGACCTCACCCCACACCACCCTGTAGAACAAGCCCTGCACAGAACGATGTACGGCATGGTTTGTGAAAAACAATCATCAACTACCCAATGCTCAACATTATTAAAACAAGCTGCCGTCAAAATCAAAATCACCCTGTCATACATTTAACGCATCTAATGATTTAACTTTTGCACATCCGTGAACGTGGGCAACACAAATGATGTCATGCTGACTCACTTTGTTTTTGGGATCCTTCAGGTTGAACATGAGGGACCTGTATTTGTTCTTGTACTTGCTGTCAGTGTTAAGGCACAGGTTGAACATCTCCTTCTCAATGGCTACTGCCAGCCTTCCCACCTCACCCTCAGTCATGTTCAGATCATCACTGTCACTCACCCTGGTGGTACAAAATACAGACAGCAGAGCTCAGTGTTTCCACATCACCTCAACTAATATTATATGTTAAGGACAATTGGAGTATCACCCATTTATCCAAATTACCATATTTGACAATACATTTGTTTTCATCTTACACAAACATGTCTGAATGTAGTCTTTGCAGGACACTCACCTCTTATAGAGGATGTCAGTGAGCGAGCGGCGAATGTTCTGCCTCATCTGGTTGTTAGGCGGAGGCATGGGGGACATGTTCTGGGCCGAGGCTGCCGGTTGTGGAGGTCTGGAGGAGGAAGAATGACTGGAGGGGGCTGAAGACACCGAAGAAGATGGGACTCTGGAGGGCGACGACTGGCTGTGGGACGGAGTGTCTTTCTGCTGGGGCTGCTTCTTGGGAATGGTGAAGTTGGACTTGGTAACTCTCAGTGCTCCTGTGATGTGGACAGGACCGGCAGCGAAGGGAGAGGGAGCAGGAGTGGCTGCAGGGCCTGGTTTCTTGGACTTAGCTGCCGTTCTACTGGGAGGCATTGCTAGTTTCTTGGACGACTTTGAGCTGGTGGCGTGAGGGGAAGACTTCTTGCCTTTTGGGGTAGCCTTGGCTCCTTTGGCTCCTGGGGACTTCTTGTTTCCTTTGACTGGTGCTGTGGAGGCAGGGGCAGGCTTCTCAGCAGGGGCTGGTTCCTTCTCCTTCTGCTCCTTTTCACTTTGCTTCTCCTCTTTGGGAGGAGCTGAAAACAAAGACAATGTCAAAGATTAAAATTTAAAAAATACACTTGGCTTCGTCATTGAGAAATGTTAAATAAAAGTGACACTACATACTATGGCATTACAGCATTAACTACATGGTTGAGATCACCATGGATGCACGATTGAGACTCAAACACTGACTGAAAGGCATATTCAATGTGAACCTTTAAGGATGGATGGCAACCATATTCAGGTTCACAACAGATAAAACAGCAGGTCATCACAAACTGAAACAAAGCAAGAACTGAAGAACACTTTGAATATATCTAGGAATCAATTCATTAATGTAAATAACATTCACATTACACTTCTGCGCCTAAATGTGAACACACGCACACACACACCATCCTATAAACCAAAGGTTCCCATTAAAAAAAAAAAAGACTTGACAACTGGGAAGGTGAATAGTTTCTCTTTATTAATAGCAGTGGATGGCAAATACATTTTGTTGTGCAACTTCCTTTCAAAGATTTTTTTTCCCCGCCCGTTTAATTTCCATTATAAATTCAAAAGGCAGCGATCACCTTCCTGGAGAAACGCAAACTGAGGTATATCCTGCATGATAGCGTGACTCAATAACCCACAGGTCAGTGTAGCAAGGAGAAAGGTGTTCCTTCAGTGTCCTATATGAACCCTACCACAAGTAACACTGCCCAGATCCTTTGTAAGCTACACTACCACAACCAGATTCTTTCTCAGCTACATTATCACATTCTCTCACTTGGATAGCCATAGTGCACTTTCTATAAACCTGTTTTAGAGCCTTTGAAAGGCATATATAGTCCAAACCACTACTTGCAGAGGATGTGTATATAAAAGCAAAGGGTTATTTGACACCAAAGTAAAAAATAAGCCCATAAATATTTTTAACACAACTTACCATGTCTGATATCAAACTACATGCAGCTAAACATCAAGGTACTTTGAAACCATCCATGGTCAGATTGTTCTATACTCCAGCTGCAAATCCAAACTACTGCTGACACTGTAAAAGCTTGAGTCCTCAGAAAAGGGATGAGAATTAGTCTCATTTTGGAGCCATCACCTTGTTTATCTGAGGCAAATGTACAAGAAATATCTAATGCCACTACAACACCACTGATGAAAACAAAATGCATAATTATCTTCCCAATTCATATTAATTAATTACAAATATAAGTTCAATAACATTCTGATTAGGCTTTTTGTCAATCTCTCTCCTTCATTCAACTTGTAGTCTATAGATGTCAGTGCTACATCTATAGTTATGCCCCAGTTCAAAATTGCTATTGTGTAATCACAAAAACCACTTGAACCCGCACTTGCCAACAGCTGCAATAGTTCAACCTCTCAAGTGTGATTAAAACCAAAAGTATGTTGAGAATAGCAACATTGTATGAAGACCCAAAGCAGCCAAACATGCATTGTTTTCTTAACCTCGTCATAGTTCAATCAGCTACATCATTCAAAATGTCAATCACAGTATGTGTGTAAGCAAATAATATGGTACTATAAAAGAGCAAAACACTCAACTGTATATTTTCCTCAAACTGCCAAAAGTATCACAACTTGTATCATGTTTTGGCAGAACACATTTTCTGTGCATCAACACCTGGCTGTCTTTTAAATTAAATGTTTAACACTGCCCACAGTGAGCCCTTATAAAGGACAAGGAAAGGGAGCTGGGCAATTAAAAGTTAATTATTTCTTAGCAACACAATTCCCCCTCAGCATATATCAAGCAAATCTCATCAAGTGTAGGATGTGTGCAACAGCGTCGAGCCTGGGTCTCTCTCCGTCTTCTAAATTTGCGTGCATCGCTGCCGTCTTCCACTCCCATCTTCTGGTGCAGTCTTCCTGAACTCCTCTGGAGTATCTCCGGGTGGTCTGGTCTCTGTGGCAGAAGCAGCTTCTTCCCCGTCCCGGGCGCTCGTCTGGGGGCTCTGGAGTGTCGCGGCTCCTCAGTGTGTGTGTGGATCAGTAGCGTATGCTTGTTTGAGCTGAACTGGGCAGGATATCCTACAGCAAGCCGACACTGCTCACATAATCAATCGAGGCATCCAAAAATCTGTCATATCACTTTTTATTTTAATGCGTTTCCCAGGAGTAGTGGTGCATCACATTCAATAAGAATCAAAAAAATATCAAAAAGGTCAGCCTGTTACCCACAAAGTTAAGGGTACAACACAGGGTTGTTCTTAACAGGTTAATGCCCGATATCAGCTCAACACTGATGAGCTGCACTAACTTTATAGGTCCCTGCAAACCCAGGGGGGAGAAAAAGACACAGACCTACCTGCTGGAGAGGAGGGAAGCACCTTTTTTTTGAGGCGACAGCACAGCTGAAGAAATCAGGACGTGGAGACTCAGGCAAATAAAAGAGGTAATTTGACCCACACACTCGCACACCCACGAAGAGCACTCGTTCACTGAACACATCCACGCGTGTCATGGTAAAGGACCATAAGATGAGCCATTGACTTGGACGGGGGGGGGGAAAATCCTGCATTCGTCAGTGGCTTGTGTTCCTTCATAGGTCTTCTGAGCCACATTTCTACCATTAGACACCCTTAATGCATCTATTCTGAATTCAGTATACTCACCCAGTCACATTTAATACTTACCTTCTCCACAGCTGTGCGTAATCTCTGAGTGACAAGCAACGTTGACATTAGCAAACTCAAAACACGTCGCAAATTATTAAAACCCGACGTCAGAATGGGTTCATCTCCACAACGTTGTTTCTTCCCTATGTGTTTATATACGAGATCATCTCTGTGGCATTATGTGAGCATGACAAGAACCACATTTATCATGGAAAAGAAATACAATGTGGTTTCTCAACAACAGCCCAATGCATACACTTGATACGTTGTGCTTCCCTGACAACCCCCTGGTGTGAAGAAATGGTTAGGAGTGATTTATCGAGACCTATAAAGAGATACATACACTTTTGGTTTAACACTGTTGCTGATATGGGTGTAGTCTTTTCTGGCGTTACTGCATTGTAATTATGGTCGCTGGACCAGGAGGCTGCAGCCGGCGGTGGCGGGTGTTCCTCGGCGTGCTCGTCTTCGTCGTCATCGGCGCAGTCTGGCTCGGCGCCGTCATCTTCCTCGCTGTCCGACTCGTCGTCCTCCGTGGAGTTCTTACTTGCCTTCTTCCCACCGGCAGCGTTCGTCTGTCGTGAACAGACAAAAGACACACATGGAGTCAGTTCAACGGCGGCCTCTAGGACAGCCTCCGCAACTCACGCTCACGTTACTTTGTTCAACAGCAGCTTGTACTGAGATTGTAAAACTAGACTGACTTCAACGTCAACTGTACACCGAGCAATATGTGATTGGGTAGTAATGTAATTGACTGTAGCAAGCCAATTTTTCCAATGTTTGAGTAAAACTAAAACAGTTTTAGCGTGATTGTTGCGCAGCGCCATCACCAGCACTCTTTAATGTGAAATGATCAGACTCCATCACAGCCCTCATAATACCATTTTTTCTTTGTCCACCAAAGACCAAACATTTGATACAATTATTCATCTTTAGTCGTAGCTCGTATAGTAAGTGATGTTCAACATGATTTATAATCTAGGATGTCAGCAGCTATTGAAGTAGCTTGACTTGTACCTTCAAGTCTTATTGTGTATGGAAATCAAAACGTTTTGACATTTGTTTTTAAAATGGCAGCGGCCACCATTTTTTGTTTGTTTGCAAATACAATTTTCCCCAAAACAAATGCAAATACCTCTGAACCCTCATGCCATTAGAGAAGTGGTTTGAGCTCCCCTTGACATGGACATTACAAAAAATACTCACACAAAAAATACCGATCAGGTGGCAAATTGCTAAATTTTAAAACACCGGCATGAGATCTATGGATGTCTATAAATGTGATCTTCAAAATGGGTCCTCTTACATCCCACGCCTGCCTAGTCTGCAGGTAATGATGTTATAATTAAATTACATTTGCGTTAATTAGATAATTTCAGCAAATGATTGTCAGGTTGTCTTATATAAAACAGTATTTCTAACAGCTAAACAAACATGTTACATCAGATGCTGGTCAGGCCATTGTGTTTTTGTATGTATATAAAAATTTTAAATATTAAATACTTCACATATATAAATATACGTCACATATATAAATATATATGAAAAGACAACAAAATACATCAAACATTTGTGCTCCCTATAGAACATATATGTAAATGACCATGCTATAATTAAAGTAACTGTTTAGAGGAAGATGGATAAAGAATGTCTTCCAGACACTGCTGGCCCAGGACTTCTCACAGTACTGCTGCAGTCACACCACATATAAACAAGAACCCAGCAGGGACAGAACAACAAGTCTCAGACATTTAGGGAAAATTCTTTCCTAATGTGGTAATGAAATAATGGGTCCAATTAACAACATGAATTAGTTTCACACTTATGGTATAACATTTCCATTGCAGTTAACGAGCATTGTTATCCCTTCTATAAGTACTACACTGCAAACTTTCCTCATGATGTGAAGCAACTTAAAAATCTTTGCAATAAGAACAAAAAAGGCACAGTGTCATTATCTGCCCGGAGTTACCTTGGCTTTAGCCTTGTTGCCAGGTTTCTTCGAGGCCTTGGCCCTATCCTTGTCCTTCTGTTTGGGCTCTTTGACATCAGTGATGGACTTCATGGCAGCTGCGGCGTGCCTCAGGATACAGTCGTTGCCACAGTAGACAGAGTCCGGCTGGGCGTTGTTCTCACAGCCTGGCCCAATGCATTTGGGAAGGGAAGACTCCTCCGTTTTCTGCAACACCTTTTCCTCCACTTTGGGAACCACCTTCTGCTCAGCTGTCGTCTTCAGCTCCACATTTGAGGCAATTTTCTGCTCTGCGTTTGGTGCCATTTTCTGCACCATCTTCTGTTCCACTGCTGCTGGCAACTTCTGCTCTGCTTTCTGCCCGGCTGTCTGTTGCACTGCCTGCTTGTAGTCAGCACACAAGTAAGGTTACATGTAACAATTGTAGTGGAAAATTATGACTACATTTTTAAGAAAGAGAATGGAATCAAAGTAAAGGTATTGAAGCCATTTTTAATTGGATAATAGCCTCAAGGGAACCGTTGTCACAAGTGACCCCTCCATTCTTACAAATCACTGTCACAAGTGATCCAGTCACTGTCACAAGAGATCCAAAGAATCAGTAGCAATGTCTCTGCTTATAAGCTCTTCCAGCATCCCTAAACATAGGTCCTTACACTTCACATACCCTATTAGGAACTTTTCTTCACCATGTCTCAGGTTCAGCTTTTAAAGGCATTCCTTCTATTCTTAACTTGTTTTACAACATCCACTCAGTCTGTGGTTCCCAAAATAACTTCAGCTTACAAGTCAGCTGTATGGTCTTCTCCCAATACTGTTAGTCAGCATCTTCAATAGGTTGACAACTCACACACATGGCTTACACCTGTTCTACACAGCCTATGTTTAAGTCAACTCCTCTAAATACATGAACTATTGATTATGCTTAACCATATCTGTCAAAGGTATAATATTTTCTACCACACAATTTGCAGCAAAACTTGGCAACATAGTATTTGACCATAGAGCAGTATGCACTTCAATATGACCAGATGAAGATTTAATAGCCTAGCTTACAGAAACCGGGTTAGTGAAATCACTCAAGTTGTGGTCAGACCTACCGGCTGAAAGATCTTTATCTTCTTCTTCCCAGTTGGGTTGGTGGCTTTCTCTATCCGGCCTTTGATACCCAGATCATCTCCTCCCTTCTCCTCTGTTCCAATGGATGTGTAGAGCGAGGAGACTGCGCCAGACTGACTGGCTGGATGACCAGGGTCTTTTCTGGGCTCAGTTACCACAGCAGCATGAGAAGCAGAAGCAACAACAACAGCAGCATCGGCCCTGGGCTTCCCGATGTCAGCTGTAGCAGGCCTGACCACTTGGTTTTTCTTTGCGGTGCAGTTGGGGCAGACGTAGTCTTCCCCATTTCTCTCCATCAGGCGCCCGCGAGCCTCGGTGATGCCCACACAGTCGCCATGAAACCACTCCTCACAGCGGTCACAGCAGATCATGAACCTGGACAGAGCAGAGAAACCAAACAAAGCCCAGCATAAACTTCCAGTTTGGCTAACCGCAAACATTGAGGCACGATAAAAGCTCACAAGACAAAATGAGTCTGACAGTGGTAGCAATTCTGCATGCTGGCCTTGCAAGCCAGGCTCAGCAATCGTTTCAATTTTGTGAGTAGATAATGAGGGCATTTCTTGATCATTATGAATACAATAGAATGCAGCAAAATAAATAAATAAAAATAAACAAAGATCAATTTTACCGTTTGTTGTGTTTTTGGCGACAGATGCAGTACAGTGCGTTGGGGTCATATCCTCCATCTTCAGACTCTGAGGATGATGAGGATGAGGACGTCAAAGAATCATCATCATCATCATCATCATCTTCATTTTCTTCTTCCTTCTGGATCTTTGCTGCTGGAGTTACTTTAGGCTTGGTTTCTCTCTTGATAGGAGTGGTGACCTTGCCGGCAGGGGCGGGGGGTTTATTAACAGGGGCTGTGTTCTTATTGGCTGCCTTCTTCTTATTGGCATATGTTCTTATTGGTGCACGCTTGGCAAACGCCGCTGGAGGCTTCTCGTTGCCCTCCTCCTCGCTCTCTTCTTCGTTCTCCTTTTTTGGCTCCGCTTTGTCCTCGTCATCTTCCTGCTCCATCTCCTCCTCCTCCTCCACAACCTCTTTCTTCTCAGAGACCTGCTCTGGCTGAGGCGCTGCTGAAACCCCACTCCCTACCTCTTCATGACCGGGCTCCTTCTTTTCTTCATCATTTTTCTCCTCATCATTGTCCTGTAACTGGGGCTTCTTAGCAGCCTCATCACTGCCATCCTCCTCGTTCTCCGAGCTTCCGTCGTCTTTGGCCGTCCCCGCATCTGACGCTCGCGTCATCCTGCCACCCCGAGTCTTGCCCGGGGTCCGTTTCCTTGTGCCGCTTCGCGTCCTCCTCTCCGGAGACTCGGCCTTCTCGTCCGCGGTCTTGGCGTCTGCGTTACCGTCGAAGCTGGCCTCCGATGCGGTCTCTGCGTCGGTTGGGGTTTGGGAAGGGGGATCTCCGCTCTCCAGGCTGGGAGGGGCACTCTTCCTTGCAGCTCTCTTGGTGGTGGAGAGGAACTCCTCCAGTTTGTCTGTGCGTTTTGACTGCCTGCCGCTACGGCGCACAGGGCAGCGGCTCTCTTGGCCCTCGGAGGCTGCTTCCCCCGGCATCTCTCTCTTGGCGATGGTGGTCCGACGGAATCCCCAGGTCTTCCTCAACTCAGTTGTGGCCTTGGAAGGTTTATCTGGCTCTTCTAGCTTCTCTTTGGTAATATTCTCATGTTGCTCTTGGAACTCTGCCTTCTCCTCTTTATCCTCTTCTGCAATAGCTGTAGATAAAATCACAAAGTTATAGGCAAATAATAACAGCTTGTGAACACCAGAGTGCGGTTTGTGCTGCCCAAAAACAGACCTCAATCGCTACTTGGGAACCAATGATCACTTGGTGATCATGCATCCATGCAAAACGGGAGGTAAAAATATAGTTTGAATTGGATGAATTTTCACTTACCCTGACCCTTCACCTAAATCACAATCATAGAAATTCATAGGACCTGACAGTGCAGTATGACTACAACCCCACCCCTCACTGATAAGGGAAAAGAAGCTCGTCCAAGGTACCTTGAGAGCAGCTATCCATAGGGTCCTGGCTCTGCTCTGGCTCGGGAGCTAGAGAGAGCTCAGGGCTCACATTCTCCTCCATAGATGATGGAGTCAATCACTACTTTCAAACTGAATGTCTACAGTTAAGAGAAGAGCACAAGAGATCACCTATGAGTTACTCTTTTCAGATGATATTATAAAATGACAACTATTTAGAGTTCCCAGGTCTTCTACAGATGGAGCAGCACCTGGACTGCGCTGCTGCATGTCTTTGGATTTCAAATATTATGCTCATTTCTCATTGTCATTCTCACCCCCAAATAAATGTTTTTTTCTTTCAACTTTTTATCTTTAGCAAATATAACACTAAGACTAGCGATTCTTTAAATACTCATTAAGTCACATCCATTCAACTTGTAAAGTTAGTATTTTTGAAATGCATCTTAACAGTCCATGTTGCATATGAAGGCAGGGGCAAATTTACAGCTATTGTCGGGGCTTTGCATGCCCAGAATTTGGTGTCATTTCATATAAAAAATAAAAAATGCCCAAGCATGTACCTGCAGTTAAGTAGTGATGGGTAACCGAGTAGGGCTTCAAACGAAATGAAGGCCTCTAGTCAGTAATCATCAGTCTTGATTCTACTGTAAAGAAGAAAACACAAGTTATGATCAAAGATTGACCCCTACAAAGGGGATACCACAGCACCACAGCATGGATTCAATGATTCACAACATGCAGATATAGGTCACAAATATAAATTGTATCAGTAAAGCAAATCATATTATGTCTTTAATATATTAAAGATGTTTGAATTGATTCAATCTTGTATCATTTCCCCACCGTAGTAGTATGGAGGCTTTAACTGGACATGAAGAAAAAAACTAAACTAAAAACTATGCAAACACAATTTTAAGATTTTCAAACTAATTTCAACATAAAAATCATTAAAAAAAATGTTTAGGGCAAATTCGACAATAGTGGTAGTTACTCTTTGACAACTACTAGTTAAGACTAGCCAGTGCAACACTTCACATACATCAGGCGAGCAAGAACATGCTTTGGCTTGCGAGAACCTCAAACCATCTCAATGTGCTGCCGAACATCTAACAGCATCACCCCATCAATCATTCAATATATAACTTTTTACACGGATGCATACATGTGTCTTGCACACTGCAGCGTCAACGACATGCAAAAAAAAAGGAATCCAATCAAAGACGGAAGCCGTAATTAAAATTTTCTCCAATGACGCGCCTGTGGTCACGACACCCTGCCACGTGAAGGGGAGGAAAACGGTTGCCTAGGAAGTGTGGGCGGGGCCTCTGGATCCAGCCTCACAGTGTGGGAGGAGCCTCTGGATCCAGCCTCAAATATAACGAGGCTGAAGTTAATTTGTATATTAGCCCAAACGATACATTGTAGCGTGGCGGTATCGACGCTGCGTGGGTATATTTGAAATTTGACGAGGCGTCTGTTTGCACTGCGAAGGTACATAGACACCGTTTAGTTATCGGCTAAAGCTAAGTTAGTGTCCGGGCCGCTACATCGTGCTAGGACACGGCCTCGCTGCGTACCGTCAAACTCCAGTTGTTGTATCACAATACATTAGATAGAGTAAAGTACAATAGCCGGTGTTAGCCAACTACAGTCATGTTAACATAGCCCCAGAAGACGATAGAAAGAAAAAGGTGGACAGAAATGACGTTAAGGTTAGCTGCCGTACACTGGCGCAGAGCTAACGCTACTTCTAACACACCTGGTTAAATATAAAATATACTGACCAGACTCGCTGTGTGGGAGTTATGCGACTGTCTGACGACCTGGTGTATAACGGTATGTGATAGCAAGTCTATCATTCTGCTAATCGTCTCCATCCAACAACGAAGCATCGACGGTTGAAAACGTGCCCGTCTAATGAAACCCAGCCAACACCTTTAAACAACCACGAGTTACCCTGCCAGCAAGACAACAACTCACACTTTTACACCCGAAACCACCGACAGCCAACCCCTCCCAAGACACATGTTCGTGTTGTAGCAATCTAAATATATTTACAGTGTCCGGCTACGATGAGCTGTAAACAAGGTTAGCTAGCTTGTAGCTTCTGTTAGCTAGCTACACCGTGTTCAACCTTGCGTCGCTCACCGCGGCTGTCTTTCAGCTCTTACCGCAACCAGGAAGACTGAAAAACAATGGCGTCGTTTTGTAAATTCCACATTTCACTGCTAAGACTGTTCGAGTATTTTCATTTCACCCACCTACAATCTAGAACTACCGATGATGTGTCCTCGCAATTTATTCGGTCAATCCTCCATTTTCCATTCCCGCTTACTGACTGCGGCAGATGGCTGACTGTTTACTGGTTAAAGCCTCGATGTGCCCACAGCGCTCACACTGGCCAGGCGGAGCAGTGCAGGTGACTATGCATTATAATATAAAATACGTAGGATTCTTCTTTTACTATACAGCCGGCCTGCTGTTAAAAAGTAACTCTTGAGGGACAAATATCTCATTTCTGTCAATCAGTGTTTACTATACAACATGTAAACAGCAGTGACAGTGTTCCGCTGAACAAAAAAAACGTTTTATGGACATTCTATCAATGCAGAAACAAGAAAGAACTGTTCATACAATAAATGAGATGAGTTCCTCAATGTGACAAATATAAAATGAAAGACATTTTTGTGACCAACTATTAGTCAAGAATTTACAATGTCATCTGCAAAAAAGGAAAGTTTTCTGTTGTCTAACATACTTGTGGCAACAGCAGTAAAGAATCTGCACAAGTGAGAGATGATTGTACAGTTATTCTGATAGGCATTTATATCATTCTACATTTCAAATGTGTTTCAGATTTGTTTGACCTTTTCTGTTATGTGTAATTTACAATTTATAATTTCTTTTGCAATAAGACTGCTGCAGGGTGAAGCAGCTGTTGTTACAGTGCTACAGTAAACAAACGTGAGAAGAGTGAAAGATAAAATTGTTTAAAAAATAAAAAAAACAATCTCTTATTGACTTCCATGTTCTTAAACTCTGCTGCTCTTCAGAGCAGTTAATCTATCAAATAGAAACAGTCTATGTAAAACATTTGTATTTGTTATTTTTTCTGCACTATACAACAGGCAACATTACAATAACTGAAATAAATAAACATACAATACGGAAAGTATTAGACATTTCTGTCAACAGTCCTCTAATGTAAAAGTTACGTGGTCCATTAAAAGGGCTAGGTTTTTAGAAATATTTAATCCTATCGTCCAATTGTTTTCCTTCACATTGTGGCTACATATATAACGTTTTCCCCAACAAAGCACTGGCATACGCATATAATCTAATTTTATATTGGCAGCTCTAAGCAGACTGCAAAGGATGCCGGTCTGTACCAAAGCGCTTTAGAGGCATTTACTGGAAACTGGCCCCCTCTAGTGGTTATATGCTATTTGCTGTCAATCTCCTTCTCGTCCAATTGAAATGAGTCAACTGAGCTCTGGGTGTAGCATGAGAGCCCAGAGTGGGAAAAATAGAGATATATTAAAAAGCATTTGGATTAATCCTGTTCAACAGTTTGGAAAGAGTAATGCTGCAGAGACATGTCCTTGTAGTGGAAAAAAGTCTATAGCTCTACATTTTCAAGTATAGTGAGAGCGGTTATGACAGACTGACAGGAACACTGTCAGTGCTCTTCTCCGTGTCACAGTCTTTGTCTGATGGTGCAGAGACTGCAGTGTCTCTGAGTGGGATGGGGCCACTGTTAGCCTGTCCTAAACCTTTGTTTGGAACATCTGCTGTTGACTCTGTCTCAGGTTCTTGCTGTGGGGCTGTTGCTGGAAATTGGACAAAAATGACAAAACACATCATAACGTGTATGGAAATGTATCCCAAGTATTAAATTGCCTTGTATGGGTAGGGGGCCTCTGCATGTGTGGCTGAGTTGAGGAATTTGGATAAACGCATCCTTATGGTAGAAACACTCTCCTTTGTCTAAGTTTATTTGTGTGCTTTTGAATAAACCCGATTGGTAGAGTGGTTGTTCATCGTGCTGGCATGCATAGCAGTCTGGAGTTTGAGACCGGGTAAAGACTTGCCTTAAAAGTAAACTACCTTTGCTAGCATGACTGGTATCTGTAACATACATGCTGGCATGTGCTGTTACCTGACTGCGTGCAAGACTTCATGTGTTCTGGCCAGTGGGCTTGCTGGCAGGGGTAGTCACAGTAGCTGGTGTTCCAACAGCAGTAGAAGATGGCCTCTTTCCTGCAGTTGGCACACCACTGTTTCTTTTTTGTCTCGTCCACTGCCTGCTGCTTCTCCAGCTCCATCTGCTTCTTTACCTCAGCCACCAATCGCTCTCTCTCCTGCTCCAGACTCTGCCTCATCTCTGCCATTGTCAGCTCTGCACACAAGTACACAGGCATAAGCAAACACATGTGACTGTAACACAATACATTTTTTTTACAAAAACACAAATATTTCCATGTACAGTATTTTTTACTCATTTCTCTGTTTAAACAAAAGTTCTCACCAAGATTGTGTTTCATTTCTGACAACTCCTGTTGATGTAACCACTGTAGTTTTTCTATTTCAATTCTCAGCCGTCTTATCTGTGAGAAAAGAGAACAACACAATTTAATACTGCATGGCACCTTAATGGTCATAATATTACTTTCTGAGAGCTTAGGACAAAGACCCACCTCTGTGATTGTATTCCCTGAAGTACTTTTGGAAAGGTCATTGTAGATTTCAGTCATCGTTCCTTTGATTGCATCCATTATCTGAAAAAAAGTAGACCACAATATATATACATTTATTTAGCTAGCTACTCTGCGCCTGGCACATGGGGGATTGAACCCACAACATATCTGGTTGGGGCACAACCTCACTAACCACTAGGCCATCATGTCGCCCTAAGATTTAGATGTTTTAGTGGTGGAAAAGCTGATATATGCATCCTGGTGCTGCACAATGGATCCCCACAATGAATCAAGTCAGAAAATGTTCCATTTCATTCGTACTTTAAAGTCACACCGTTTACAAGATTTTATGGCAGGAAACCCCATTTTGGAATCCCCATGTGATACAATGTTTCATGCTGTGATGTGGCTAGCCTAGACAGACAGCTGTAAAGTTACCTCCCAAGACAAATAACCCTCGTCATCGCTCCAGGAAGAAAAGAAGAAAACTGGAGTTGGACTTCCAACAAAACGTTTTGTTTTGTTTTCTGCTTGGCATCTACCAAGTCCCATCCATTGTGGACACCATTTTTGCATTTGTAATACAATCATTGTAGAGATAAGTTTGCAAGATTTCAAGCACTGATGTATCCCTAAAATATTAAGAGGGGCAAATCAAAACACTCCTTTGTGAAAATCCCATCACAACATTGCCACACTGCAGCACTGTTCCATGTCAGACACCAAAACACATTTATGATAGACAATTCCCAATCACGCTGAAGCTAGTTGTGTCCACAGAATTTGTATACATCTAAGTTGTTGATCCAGAAAACGAATGCTTTAGTTACAACAAATTCAGGCAGGGGAAACACTCTTCGAAAAACATTAGTAACCAACAGTACTGCAACTATCAATATACTAACTTTATTAGTGTACTTCGCAATATCTGCAGCAAAGTCTGCCGAGCCGGTGGGGATCTGGAAGTCTCCTGCCATTGGGGAAGAGGAAGAAGCTGTGCCTGAACTTGACGCTGCCATCATGGCCACAGAAGCTGGACTACTGGTAACCAGTGTAACAGCCGATGTGGATGTGCTGAGTGGAGTGTCTTTCTGTTGAACAGCTGCAATAAAAAAATGATCAGCAACATCAACATGTAGGAAACAGTTTTAGTATGCACGCTTTTTTAAAATGGAATATAAATGTATATACTGATCCATTTGCTCATCTATTCAACACGCTTACAACAGAATACAGTTTATATCAAATATTCCATTAGACAACGCTGTTAAATACACTCCAAAGTTTGTGAACGTGTGACCTAAACCTTATCTACCTTTGACAGCCTGCCTGGTCTGATAGCGTGTGCTCTGTGAAGGCTGCTGTGTGGATGATGAGGATACTGATGTTGAGGTGGTCCCAGTGGTCTGTGTCTGGGTCGGTGTTTGTGCCGAGCCCTGCCCCGGTGATGAAGCCTGCAGCGGTGGGGTTCCCACAGGCTGCTGGTTCTGCTGCTGCCGCTGCACCTTCTGCATGTGCCACTTCTGAGAGGAGGTCTGGAACTTGGTGGTGGGATTCCACACCACAGCCCTCTGCACCACCGGCACCGTCTCTCTGGGCAGCAGGGGGCGCTGCTTCTTCAGCGCTGGCGTGGTGGAGGTTGAGGAGGTGGAGGAGGAGGAGGAGGAGGAGGAGGCTGGGGCTAGTGATGGCGTGGCACTAGACAGTGTGGCTGGGCTTATGGCTGCAGGGGAGGCAGTTGTGAGGGAGACCATAGTAACAGGAATGGCCATAGGGGACTGGGAGGAGACACTGGAGGTTGAGGAAGGGGCCGTGATGTTTTGAGATAGAGCAGTTGATGGGGCAGGGGCTTTACCTAAAAGGAGAGAAAAACATACACGTTATTCAAAAGTTTCAGCAGAGCAAAGGCGGTCATGTCTCCAGACGGGGAAAGCCAAGATATAAATACTACAAAATGGACATACAATGTTTTTCAGTGGTTGCAGTTTTTCTTCTGTTTGTGTTTTATTTATAGTGGGCTAGTAAAGAAAAGCAGAACTCCTACCTTCTGTCTTACTAGCAGGGGGTTCCTTAGCAGCTGTGTTGTCCCTTCTGCTCCTCTTCCTCTCCTTGCCTCCCTGTTCCTCTCCCAGGTCAATAACCAACTCCCTCTCCGAGTCAGAGTCCTCCACCGGCACGGGCTGTTTCACGTCCTCTTTAACCTGAGGCTTCTCTCTGAGAACAGGCGAAGCCGGAGGTGCTTTGGTCTTCTCTGGATTCTCTTTATCCGAGTCTGTGCTGGGTCTCTCTTTCAATGTGGCATCTGATACAGTTGGACCTGCATCACCTGCTGCAGATTTTGATGCCACGGGACTGTCAGGTTTTCCCTCCTTATCTTGGGTGGGGGAAGGTGGATCTTTGACTGGATTTTTTGGAGTTTTGGAAGGCTCCTTCTGGCCTTTGTCATTAGGTGTTGCGTCCTGACCCTCCTTAGTCTTCTGCTCCTCATCGCTGGCATACTCACTGTCACTGGAGTCGGATTTGTCAGAGTCCTCTGAGTCGCTGTGTTCCACCCCCTTATAGACATCCTCAGAGATCTCATCTATACCTGTGCAAAGCAGAAAGAAAGAGGTGAATATCCAACCTCTAGCCAAAAGAATTGAAGATTCATAAATTGAAAACAGTACATGGTAGTTAAGGTCAAGTCTCCAAAATCTGTTTCATTAAGCAACTTTAGCATCCAGCCATGGGCATTAACTCAATAACTAGTATGGTTGGAAGTGTAGATACCACGGTAGTTTTACTAGAAACAAAACTGTAAATAGTGGGGTCGCAGGTTTGAGTCTGTTATGAGTGGGTAAACAGGGGTGTGGTTCTAGGACACTGGAATCCACTGTTGAACCTTCTTAAGGTGTCGTGGGCCTAATTCAACGAAACATCAATGAAGGAAGTTGCCCACTTGATAACTCCAATGACTTGCCCACGCTCACTCGTTTAAACTTACCCTGAAACTAGAGTAGGCAGCCGGGAATGTTGCTGCCTGTCTTATGGTCCTGTAGATTTATGACAGTAGCCTGATGTTCTCTATTGTATTCACTTGCAGGGTAGCATATCATTTTGGTCTCTATATGTGAATGCTCACCTTGGAGTATGGCACAAGGGATAGTTATATCATATCCTGTGTTTTAGTAAATTACCAACCAACCATAAATTAACAGAAATCTCTATTTTCTTCTGCATGTGCTGCACTCACCCAGCTGCGCTTTGCAACTCTCAATAGTTTTGTCCAAGTTGAGCTGGAAACGGCTCTTGATCTGTCTTTTGGGTGAGGTGAGGACTGGTGTTGCTCCCTGCTTCTGCTGAACGGTCTCACTCAGCTCCTTCAGATCCATCTCTGCCTTACTCCGATCTGGAGGACGCAACAAACACAACATAGCAACATCAACACTAGAAAATGTAGATCGCATTCCTATCATTAGATGTTCCAAAAGTTCACTGTACTTCTAGTCCATGGGAATGGTCGCTATAAAACCATTACCACGAATATTAGATAGTCAGCATGTGGGACTAACCCAGGTTGAGGTTTAGAATGCTGCCTGTGGGTGGTGTCTTCTCCTGCTTGGAAATAAGGGGTAGGCCAGGAGCTTGAGAATGGAATGGTTTGGGGCTGTCCAAGGAACTGCCAGCAGGACCAGGACGGGGGTAGGCAGGTGAGGCTATACAGAGAGATTTACTTGTTAAATGATACCAGAGAAGGCAGAATATGCCGTTTGTGGTCCGGTCCCAATACACATATATGGTGAGATATTTATGTATTTTGACTGCTGCTACATGTCTGTCTGCTGTATACCTGTACAGTCCATGGACTCCTCCCCTGTGCTGTATTGGCTGTTTTGGGCTTTTGTCTGGGACTTATCGGCTGTCTCCTGTTCCCCATCCGAACCTGTATGGGCAGAGGAGTTGGTGCTCATGGGGGAGCGAGGCATGTCATTGAGGGAGATCCGCCGGCCTGCCGTGCTCCCACCCATACCAGCCCCAGGCACCATGCTCCTAGCCAGAGGCATCTTGGGAGATGCTGTCATATCAAAGCTCAGCTTGATTTTCTCCTGTTTCTCAGGTTTAATAGAGGTGGATGAGGGGTTGGAGGGGTCCAGCAGCATCTGGAAATGGTTGTCAGGGGTGTAGGGTGTCCTGAAAGGAGCATAGTTAAACACGCCAAACTTCTTCCTCATGTTCTCCACGTAGACCTCCATCTCTTGCATGGCACTATTGAAGATGCTCTTGGTCTTCTTCACAGAGAAAGGGATCTCTTTGGACATAAGGTAGCAGTTGTTTAAAGGCACCCACGCCCTGTAGGATAAAGATTGACAACATTATGTCCCCTGTGTTACAGCATATCATGAATTGCGCTTCTGAAGCCCTGAAGTGCGAAGGGCTGTTACCTGTCATGCTGTCCAAAAAAGCGAGCATCCACTTGTCCATCTTTGTCCCGCAGAGCTTTAGCAGGCCAGAAAGGAAAGCCTTTCAGTTTGGCCCAGACTAGAGGATGGGGGTTACTCTGCAGACATGAAACACTGAAATTTAATTGTTGTTTTCCAGTGGCGAGTTCTGAAATTGAGTAAAGGAATTGGGTAGAATCATTATCAGGAAGTTACTGAGCTTACACATGGCTCACAGAACCAGTTGTCTCTCTTTTGGCAGGCTGACAGATAGCATTCAGGACATACTTCAATCTCGTTCATCTGTAAGAAAAGAATGAAAGGACATACCAAGTTGAGTTTCAGCTTCCAGCTAAAATCAAAAAAGCTACTGCATACAAACTCACCTCATGTTCACAGATTTTCACGATCACTTTAGCTGTAGCTGTAAGTTTGTGATTACCTAGAACAAAGAGATACACCTGTGTTATTACATATGTATTATATAATTTATTTAAAGACTGGATCCATCTAACAGCAGGCATCTAAACTATGGAACATACCTCCATTATAAATTATACAGTTGTGCAAAATCCATTTCGCATCTGCCAAGAAGGCCTCGGTGCAGCCATACATTTTCTTCTTGATATTCTGCAGTACAAAAAGAAAAAGTCAACTGACAAATTTGTCCACATTTAATCCTCAAAGAAATGTGTGACAGACTGTATTTTACCTTCTCTAGTGTGCAAAGATCCATAGGGTGAAAAATATACTCTGCATAATCTGGATGCTGTTCAAGAGATACAGGTTTCTGGAAGGGTTCGGTCTGTACGAGAAAGCAGACAGAAAAGACGCTGAAGGTTAACATACCCTCATGGCTAACTCGCTACATAACCTCCAACAGCACGTCACACGTACAAACATGCTACCATCATGCTGCTACATGACAGCTCTTAAAGCCACCTCAAAACAAAAGAAAGGAAGCAAATGAAGGAAGAAATGAGGAAGGGTTCTTGTTAGTGGTGCGATTGATTACCCAATTAAAAGTCTTTCTCTGCGTGGAAGCTGCATGGGGGGAGTGAGATGACGAGCGGGGATGGTCCTGAAAGAGAGCGAGAGGGGCAGCTGTAGCCTCACCACCAACCAGCACCTTTAGTTTAATGGACTGCAGCCATGACAGGCTCATTATAGTGTATTGATTGTGACCGTTAGTGGTGTCATTAGAGATCCCTTATACATGCAAATCAATATTCTATCACTCCGGAAACATGGGTCATATTTGGTTACGAAACCATGGCAGGACATTACTGATTGGTTTGGGGAAGCATAACTCGGGGGGGAAAAAAAAGCGCAAAATCATTCCATGATGTTGCACAAGCATTCTTAGAATCACAAGACTGGCCAACAAAAATACATGCTATTATCAAATAGTGTTCTTAGTGTACAATTAGAAAAGTCAGAAATGAAAATGAGAATAAACACACAGTGACCTGTGTGTAGTAAGAACGACTACCCAAACCTCACTAATCAGTTTGGGCGTGACTCCCCAGTCAAGATGGATCGGGGTACTTACACCTGGCTGTTTCATCTTCTGAAGGGCAAACTTTAGCAGGTAAGACAGCTGGTCTATAGTTAGCATCATCATGGCTTTGCTCTGAGTCTCTATACACTCAGCAACTGTTATTTTCTGAAAGACATCGAGAGGAAAACAAGTTTTGTTCACTTAGGTCCTCAAGCCAAACATTCTTAAAGGACCTCCAGAATCAAACAAGTATTACAATAGGGCAGGACTACAGGCTTTAATGTATCGTTTCCATTGCCCGTACGCATGTTCCTGGGTGAGTACCTCACACTCTGGACAGAACCAGTCGCCCTCGGGCTCGGCTGGTAGTTTGAGGCACTTGGCGTGGTACACCCTCGGGCAGAGCTCACAGCAGAGCACCTGGCCCTCGCGGTGGCACAGCCAGCAGTAGAAGTCATTCCTGCCGTCCTGCGGTACAACATCAACAGGGTCTGTGGTGAGTGCTGGCTGCTTCACATAGTAAAAGGGACCATGTCTTAGTTCTGACTGGAATGCAGGCAAAAGAAACACAAAGTTGGGGAGGGTCAAAATCAGGTCAGAGATTACAGGAGCAGAGCAGGCATGCACCGAAACAACGGAAGGTAAACATACTGAAATCACTGGCCAAAGCACAGACTGAGTAGCCCTGACAGGTAGATGTTGAATGCAATTGATAACAGAATCAGTATCACAATTTGTCAAAATTTAAATGACATACTGAACAGGTGATAGGTCTGACTAATTAATCTGTGTCAGTCCGATATCCAGTCTGTGTTTTGGTACACAGCCCTTAACACTCAGCAGAGGTAAACCTTCATCAAATTAGTACCAGCTTTACATATCAGTTACAGTGATAACTAATCATTTACAAATCTCAGTCTAAAGTGCTCATCGAAAAGATCAGCATCCATCCTCAACCAACTCTGTGAGCCACTGACAACTACAGTATCAACCTGGGAAACTTTAATCCACTGCTTTGAGCAGAAGATAAGCAAAGCATACAAGTAATAAAAAGCTGATTTTATTTCCTCTTCAAAGAACTTCATTAAGACAGCCGCTGCAAAATGAAGCATTATTTATCATTTCTTGAAGTAGGGCTGTGCTTTATTGACAAAATATAATTGTGATTGCTGACTTTGTGCTTTTATGAGTTACAATACATGCAGCCAGAGCACTGTGAACTAGGGCTGGGCGAGTTTCCCCCAATACATTTCACTGACGATATTGAAAACGAGAATATCGAGATATCGCGATAATTTAGACTACGTTTTTTTTTAATATAATTTTAGAACACCGAACACCTCATCAGTCACACATCACACATCCTCTCCCTTCCTCTCCTCTGCTCCAGTTCCCTGCATGTCACGACTCCTCCCACTTGTAGCCCGCATGTCGTGTGTTGTTCCAAACATGTACGCAAGACATTATGTGTAGTACAGAAAAAATATAAAAATAGTGTCTCGTATCGAATATCACCACTGGCTCCAAAAATATTGTGATATCACTTTTCAGCCGTATTGCCCAGCCCTACTTTGAACATCTTTTTCAGCACTGATAATGATATTGTGATAATCAAATTACTACCTTCTAATTCATATTTTTTATTTATTTTTTATCTAATTACTTGAATGAAAATCCTTTAATTTCGACATTTGCCATCATCATTTCGACATAGTACCTAGATAAAATGTAAAACCACTCACTTTACAACCACTTTAAATATGGAAAACTAAAATGCCTTGGTTGTGTAAGTGTGCACACCCTTTATAATTGGGGACTGTAATTGTGTTAAGGTTTAACTAATTACATTCCAAAGCATGCACAAAGCTAATTTGCCTTCACTTGAAATCAGCTGAACTGGTTTTAATTAGATTAAAACCATCATTATCCTAAAAGGTTTCCTTGTTCCATAGTGCATGTCAGTGTACAGAAAAAAACATGAGCAACAAGGAGCGTACATAAGATCCCCAAGATCTTACTGTTAAAGGTTTTCAGGGAGGAAGAGGGATATAAAAAGATTTCCAAGACCTTAATTATACCCTGGAACACAGTGAAGACCATAATCAAGAAGTTGAGGAATTATAGCACTACCAGGGTAGCCTGGATCAGGCTGTCCCTCAGGACCAGGAGGAAGCTCATCAGAGAAACTTCCTGCAGGACTGTACAGTATGGTTGAGTCTGGCCACTCCATGCATATCACAACACAGTTAAACATGGTGGTGGTAGTACCATGCTGAGGCGCTGTATCATTTCAGCAGGGACAGGAGCTCTAGTCAGAATATAGGGGGAAATGAACAGCCAAACATCTGCTGCCGTCTACAAAAAGGCCAAGTTAAAGAAGAATTGAATCTTTCAATGTGACAATGAGCCAAAGAATACAGCCAAATCAACCAAGGGTTGGCGGAAAACTAGAAAGATCAGTATCCTGGAATGGTTCGGTCTGAGCCTGGACCTCCATCCTACAGAACATCTGTGGACTGACCTAAACACAAGGGTGCAGAGAAAGGTCCCCTTGCAATTTGAGGGAGTTTGAACTCTGAAAAGAAGAATGGTTGAGAATTGGTTGAGATTTACTGCTGTTATCAAAAGCAAAAGGTTAATCTATTAAGTATAAATTAAAATGTGTGCACACTTACACAACCAATATGTGTACGTGTTCTATTCTTAATACACTGTCAAAAATGACCAGCCCTTTTTACCTTTATTTAGCTGGTTAGTAACTACATCCAAATAACAGTGAATGGGTTTAATGGGTTTTAATGACAGGCCTCAGGGGCGACAAGACAAGAGTTTTTGATGCAAGTCAACTATTGATACCATCAGCGTCAACACAGTCAAACAACAACTGCTGAGTCTTTACTATCACAGCCTTGCTTTCATTCAGAAGCCCATTCAGAAGCAATACCTCTTACACTAATATAAGAACTACAGCAATGATAAACTCTGATAATATTGGGTTTTGTCTGATATTTTGCCTGTTGTATCAATAATTAGAGTCTGGGAGAAAATGAACTGATTAGTTATTTTCTCAAATAGTGCCTTGAGACTTTTTAATGCTGGTTGGGATGAAATGAAAGACTAATTCTATTAAAAAAATAAACAGGAAAACCAGTGTTCTTCTGAGTTTAGCTCATGATACTGTACGCTGACTGCAATGTTTGTCCGGGCTGATTTCCTCGTATAATTAATCAACAGAGAAAGAAATCGTAACTATAATTAACACAGTCATGTTTTTGTTGTTGTTGTTCATTTTGTTTGTTTTGGTAAATCGCTGAATACATTTTTATGACCTCTGAAAATATTTAATACTTGATTTAAGAAGTGAAGGAAGGTGTATTTATTGATCCACAGCCTCAATAATGAGAAGAGATGAGTCAGGTGATAGAAGCTGTACCTGGTCCTTGCTACTGTTGACTGCTCCTGGTTTCTTCTTCTTCTTCATGGGGCTTGGGGAGGTTTCAGCAGAGGAGTGACCATTGGATGAGTGAGAGGGGCTCGGCATTTTACGTTTCTGGGGCACCCGCTCTGCTGACCCCGGGTCTGAAACTGCAGACAGAGGTCAAAGGTCATACAAACCTTGGATGGCAGACTAATGGTCTACTAAAGTGGAGGTGAAAACATTGGCTCTGGCGCCTGTCGGTTTACTGTACTCATACAGTGGGCTGCAGTCAGTAACCATAGCGATAGAGACATGGCAGTAATGTAAAAACAAAGCAATATGGAAGCTAATCCTCCATCTTTCTTTCTTTTGCAGTATACATACAAACCACTCGCAGACATGTCCACACAGCCGTGAAGCAAAACCAAAACATTTGCAACATTACCGCGTACTCTCATAGGTATAAAAATAGCTTTCCTGTGCTTTCTAAAAACAGCCTTGTGTAGTATCTTCTTACCTTTGGATCGTGTTGAGATCTCCATTCCCTCTATTGCATCCGTCTCAGTCTTCCCCTCCTCCTCAGCAAAACTGACGCAGAGAAGAGAGAGGCATTGTCACACCATTGGCCACCACTAGGACATAACCTTCAGCTCAAGAGTCCTCACAGACATCCTAAGTAGATGCTTTCAATTGCTCAGAATGAAAGTGAACTCCTAGTGTGTCCTATACCATCGAAGATATCTCTGTGAATGTGGTTCTCTAGCCTAAGCAGGCTAGACAATCCTTACTGCAAAGTGAAGGTATGGATTTGATGTATCATTTTGCCCAGTCACATTCTGCGCCAAGCTTGAAATTTATGACAAACTGGTTGGCAAACCACACAGATGTTGTCAAGTCTCCTTAAGAAAAGGGATTGACATATTTTATCAACATCAATATAACTGCTTGATTGCCTCCTTAATGCTGACTATGCAGCTACATTAGTCTGCCTGCCGGTGCCAAACGTAAGACACTGGTATGTGTCTGTGGATGTTTATTTTATCCTCTTGTGAGACACTCCCCACTTCTCACTGCAAGAGCCCGGCACGTATTATGGAAAGATATCATTTTAGTTAAGGCATAATCCTCTAAACCATTATATCCAGCAAAGCACTGTGCTGATAACACTAGTAGTTCAAGGGGGCCAGAGTGATATCAATTATAAGGTCATAGGTCAGAGAGGGAAATTGTCACCAGCCTCCAACCAAAGGCAGCTAAATTGTACTGGCTATTATATATAGTATATATATAATAAAAGTATATCTATTATATATATATATAGTATTTTGTCTGTGGTATCTGCCGCATTAGTAGTTAACCAACCATAATTTTACAATTTCGTAATTTTAGGAACAGTTAGTGGCTTTCGATATGCCACTGTGGCTGGCATATCAAAAAATGAATTTGTCAGAGGTCACCTTGTTTCCATCAGCTCATGTTGAAAATAATGTGATATTTGTTTAGCCCTAACATACTGTTAGACCTCGTATTGACAGCTTTGTGATTCAGTCAATAAACGTGAAATTAAATTAAAACACGAATAACTAATATCGGGTCAAAGGTTGTCCTAGATTGGGCCTTTACATAAAAGTATCATGTAAACATATCATGTAAGTATCAGTAAACATTAAACCATTGTATACCTGAGAACCACAGGCACTGCCATGTCTAAACATTCTGACCCGTCCATGTTGCTTTAAAAAAGGAATTTGCAGGTTCTATAAAACCTTTTAATAAGATTTACGGATCAATTAATCCAACAGACAGCATCTCATTCTCGACTGCACAAGCACAACCCAGCCCTGTTGACAAAAGGCAAGATTCCCTTAAAACGAATGCCACATTCTTATAGGACAGACGCCCCTGGCTGAGATAACCGTCCAACAGGTTTTGCTCAGTATCCCCTTAATGTGAATCTTGATTTTCAGGCGCCATAGTGTCGATCCTATTATTGTAGCCATTTTCTCTGACTCCACAGCAGATGCACCTGGCTCACTGCTTAGATAGTCTCAATCTTGCCATATTTTTTATTTAGCTCCTCCTGGGGAAAATACTCGTATCAAAAACATTAAAAACAAGGAGAGCAGCTCACTGAACATAAAAGAGCCTCCTTCTCCATTTCAATATCTCTTCCCCCCTTCCTCCTCCTCCATCCCTCCATCACTAGGGGAAGAAAATGACAGGCGTGAGAAGAGCAGATCTGCAGAGACAGTCAGAGAAAATGGCCTCACTGGCCTAGTCTTCTCATCTAACCTGTCTGAATAGCCCCAGACAATCTACCTCAGCAACATCTTCCCTCGTCCAGGCCAGGAATACAGGTACAAAAAGACAAAGACACATAAACAGGAAAATCAATTCTGCCCCGTTCTGCTAACAAACACCTTTTAGATCAAACATCACAGATCAAACAATATAACCTAATGCAGCCTATTGATACATCCCTTTCCACACCCACCAGTGACATAACATCTATGTCTCAATGTAGGAAATCAACAGCATACCTTTTTTTTCCTTTACTCACACACAGATTCTTGAGCCCTTGTCTTTAATCTCTCTTTTTCAATTATTGAGGCCGTTGGGGGATGAGGTAAAAGATGGGTCCAGGTTTCCCAGAAGGGCCTTCTCTCCCTGCTGCCTTCTGTGCGATTGTCAATCTTTAACCTCGGCTCTGGGCTGCCGATTGGTTTGAGCGCCACACGGAGGTGCCTGATTGGGTGCCGGGCTCAGTGTGCCACACAGACTCTCTTCTCCCCACTCTCCTCAGCCACAATGCTGCAATGCAGAGAGGACTGCTCCTCACTATTGCTAAAACCCCCTGAAAACCAAGTCCCTCGCTCCCCAAAAACCCAGACGGACCACACTGGCCATGTGCCTTTTATAAAACATGGAGGATGCAGTTCCACAGGCTCGACAGGGTGCAGATCAGATTCCCTTCCTCACTGTGCTCTCAGCCAGTGTGCGTGTGGCGTCCATTTTGAAGACACTCGCTCCCTGCCTGCTGTGCACACTGCACACACAGCACATACACACAGCTCCATTCGACTCTGCTGTAGAGAGCACATACAGCTTACCAGTGGACCAGCATGCTGGAATGCAGCAATGGCCTTAACACTGAGCACAAAGACAGGATTGAAATTGTCACAGGCCTCCCAGTCAAAATGGACGACTGTGGTTTACAAAATCCACAGACTACTGCCAACAAACAATCTTTTCAGCTGCCATTAGAACACCTTCACAAAATCAATCAGCTTGAGCTTTAGCTATAGCTGAAATGTTATATACAGATCAACTGTGAAAGCAAAGCTATCAACACCATTCTGTCTGTCTAGACCTCTATTCATTCTTTGGACTTCTTATTTCACTGGGATAATGCATGATAGCTTGAACAGGAACAATGCAACACAATCAAACCAACTGGTACACGATAATGAGCCACACTTAAAAAGAGGAAATAAAGGTTTGGGGCAAGGAGGTCATCTGGAAAGGTCAGGCAGCAGGGGTTTGGTGAATTAATTAAAAGAGGAGGGCACGTCGTGAAAGGGTTTTTCACGTGTTACCCCACAGACAGGCTGTGTCGGTGCGATGCAGATTCAGGTGCACCACCGTCAATCCACACATCAGGGTGGAATGATAGGATTAGAGGCATTACCAAACACCATTCACAAAAAGCCAGGGGGTGAAAAGATTTGCTCTTTCAATCAATGTAGAACGTTGCTTAACGCTGGCAGAGCAATGCTACATGAATTTGGGCGGGCCATCTTTCCCCAGGTCCAATTTAAGACAGCTTCTTTGTCAATAGGCAACGGTAACAATAAAGAATAAAAATCTATCACACGTTCCTTCTGGAACACATGTTCAAATATAAAATGACAATCTTAATAAACTGGTAGAAATGGATAGAATTGTATATCAGAGTTAAACCATTTACCTGAGCCTAATAACTCTGCCAGAATGAACTGACACTACGTACAGGAAACCAACAAACATCATTATATAACAATAGCATGCATTCACACCTGGTCGGTGGTTAAAAAAGGTATTCTAGCCTCTTTGGGTGAGATAAGCTTCCTAAGCGGTGCCTTTTAAGAGAAAGTCCTCTCCTTCTTCTTCCCTTCTCTCTCACATACAAATACCCAGAGTGCTTTGGAGCAGAGGGACAGAAAGGGGAAGCTCTATGAAATGGCTGCCACTCGACAACAGAGAACAGCACTGAAGCAGAGCACACCATTAGGCCTAGTCAATTCCTCTGCAAACCTGTGATCAATAAGATTCTGTGGCACATATAGTTCTTAGATTTTATTTTATTTTAAGGAAACTGTAGTGAGCAGCTTACAGGATTAAGTCTGTTCAACACATGTTTCATTGTTCACCATGTAAAAAGTACATTCAAGTGAGATAAAGTGGCCAATGGGTGGGGTGTAGGAAAACATCTAGACAAGGCAACTTCTGGTCCTTCATTCACTGATCATTTCAACCTGGTAAGTGATTAACAGCAGTGCCGTCCTCCCTGGCTCTGGTGCCAGTCTGAGGCCTAAATTATTCTTGCTGTGCTGTCAGTTTGCCATCTGTTAATTCCACTGGGGGCTTCCTCTTAAGACTTCCCTCTCTCTAGTCCTGCTAGACAGCCTTGTCTCCTCACCAGTCCTGCCATTTCGAGAGCACAGCACAGGCCTGGCCAGCCAGCCTCAAACTCTCACAACCCAATCCTCTCTACGTCTTGACAAAAGGAAAGTATTCCTGTCAATATCCTACAACAATTATACATACACCCCTTAGCCACTGTGTCCAGGGGCTCAGCCAGTTAAGAGAGTCTGCTGTACTGTACAGTACTATGCTTTGCTCTCCTTCCAGGCTGCACTCCTGTGCTGTAGGATTGACAAGCAGGCTCTTCCCCTCCCCCCCTGTCTGACAGACAAACCTGTATTATTAAGGCTCAGATCTCACACAGTGGCTGGTGCCTTATCAATAGAGCAGTATATGTGAAAGAATGAAAATCAGGCTTACCTCTGTGGATGCATGGTTAACAAACTCAGTGTGATATGTCAATGCTTATTAAAACATGGAGGACAGCCTTGTCAGCCCTCACCCTGCTCAGAGCACAGCCTCGGCTCTCCAAGCTGTCCGATTCACTGCTCTGATAGAAGCCACACCAGGAGTGGCCAGGCTTACTGGGGAGATGTAAGGCGGCTGCTGATTGGCTAGTGCATTTCCTGGCTGCTTTTCTTTTGTTTAGCACAGACAGACTGAAGCGCTGTGCATAGAGAGGGAAAGGAGCTAGGCCCAAATAAAAAATGAGCCATCTCACACCTATCAGCTGCCAAGAACACTGCACACAGCTGTTGATTCTTCAACTTGCTATACTGTATTGAATGTGCTTGTATTTTCATGGAAAGGCAACAGATGTGTGCATTAAGAACAGGCCTGAGGCCTGTAAGCTCAAGGAGGCCTTTGTCTCACTAGATCCCACCCTAAAGTTAAACTATTCGCAGTGGGGATTGAAAAAAAGACTGTTACACAAATACAGCCCAAGGACAAGCACACACTATGTTAGATGTGAATCTGCTAGCTCTGTTTGACAGCATGTAAAATGGCGACTTTGCTAAAAATGTTATTAGGCCATGCTCCTGTCATGTGATATGCCCGTTATTACCCTTTGAACTTTGTGACGATTGTTCAAATATGGTCAGATAGACCAAGACTACACTGTTAAAACAACACTATGAGATTCTGGGCTGTTACTTCGCCAGGGACAAGATCCACAAACATAAGATAAAACTAACAAAGAGTTTGCAAAAAGTAAGGCATTAAATGGATAGCTCAGTGTAAGTAATAGGGAGATGTTTATTTTAAATAATGAATTACAAGCCTGGCTTTTTTCAAAGAACATAAGAAGAAAATTGAGAACTTAGTATCAAGAATGCTGTTTCTTCTCCTGAGCATTAAGTAAAAACATGTGGAGAAAGCACAAACTTACGGTTAAGGTTGATGAAGGCCTGTGTGGGCCAACAAGCATAAGATGGATAAACAGCTGTTGGCGAGCTGAAGTGCCTCGGTATCTTTCTTTTGAAATTCAAATAACACTCTGTAGCCAAACAGCACTGATTCAGCTTAACACCTCGAGAAACGCTCTTTGAGCATTTATTTATGACAATACAAACTATTTTGAAGCATGTTAGGTTTTATTCACTTTTTTCCTTTGAAAAGGTTTTATGAATCCAGCCCCAGCTGCATTTTCTATAGTACAAATATACTGCAGTATAGATATATTTAATCTTCTTAATCTTGAAACTTTTTTACTGCGATGTGACAAGTGCCTTGTGTCAGACCAAAATACTGTAGAAAATGTTGCTTAATCTCCCGAAAGCCAATGGACTTATAACTTTGTAATTGTGCAATATTTCACAGCATCATAAGGAATATGTAATTTTGAAAATCCCATTAGACAAACAGGAAGCTCCGACACATAACACCAGAGTGATCAGAGTACAGAGGCAGAGCTGGCAGCAGATAGAGATTTAGCACTTTTTAGCACTTAGAGATTTGCTTTAAATTTAAAATGTGTTTGAAATAAATTCATTATTTTTATTTAATGTGTAACTTAAAGCCTTTTTGATAAAGATGGAATGCCTCTGGGGCTGAATCACCTCCACAGTGAACATAATTTTGTAATCTATCGAGTATGAACTGTCAAATTAAAAAAAACAAAAACTAAATTATGTCCTTTGTGAATGAATATTAAAATGGAATAATATGGGTCTCCGTTTACATGTAGGGATGAAAAGGTGAAGTTGTCTTGAGGTTGTCTGAAATCTGGAGGCAGGGTGTCACTATGTTATGTGGGATTGAAGGCAAGTTTGACATAGGTCCCCTTTTCTAAAACTTCTGCTATCGATCATAACTGTATTTTCTTCTTGAGGATTTCAGACTCACCTGTGATGTTAACGTTGATCCTTCTGTTTTACATATAGGCCTTATTTGTTAATTGTTACCTGGACTGTACTTGACTGGCTGTACTGGCTGCACTGGATACGCGACTGTACAACTTGAAGGACAGCAACGACCTCTTCTGGGAAAATAGTGTCACTGTAACAATAACGTCATTTGCATTGTAACCAGCCATCCAAAAGAACCACACACAACATACATGAAGATGGTGCATTGGTAAGAGGATACCATCAAGCTCTCTCGAACTTATTATAATAAAGCTCTAATAATACCGAACAGCTATCAAATATCACGTTGACATATTTGACGTAGCCCACAACTCAGGTGAATTTCTGCAATCTGTAACTGAAACTGAGCAGGTACATGTCTCTATATCTATATCTATATCTATATCTATATCTATATCAACTCTATATCAAATTACTTCAACGGTCCAATTTTCCAGACATATTTACTGTGGAGATAGCCTATCTGGCAATGTAGGTATTTATAGAAATTAAAAATCAAACAAACATTGTAATACGCATTTTGCACTGCTTACCAATGTCCCTCTGGCTTTGTATCGTTTGGTGTCCAGAGTTTTAGATGGAGATCACAACGTAAAGTCGACTTTAACAGGTGTTTCTCGTCTCTTACATGTGATAGTAATTAGGGCAGCAGCCCCTTAGATGGCGTCCTTGAGCTTTTCTGCTTTAGGCGGAAAACTAGAAAACTAGCACTCAACCAATGGTAGTTTTTGTGGCCTGTGCTTTTTCTGATCAATCACATGGAAGTTGAAGCCCTCTAGGCCATATTCGGTCTATTTTACATAATTATTGAGACACTATAGTGGTTATTGAGGTATGCTATGAGATTCTTACTAGAGAGGCACCCTGCTATCTGAATTATAAAGTAATCCATATTATGATCCTGTTGCAAACAGTTCCTTACAATAAGGAATTATTATAGAGAAATTGTTTTTTTCTTTTTTTTAAATATTTGGTCAAAGTGGTCAAATTAACTAGTAATGTTTAATGCATGTTTAATGCACACATTAAAGTGTGTTTCAAATATTAGGCCAAAAAAGAGAATCATATAGAATATGTGTAAGTCTAGCTGGCTGAGAAAAGCCCCACTAGCTCGTGATAAACCAGCAAATGGATATGAATTATGATCAACAGTAAACCTGTAAATCTGATGACTGTTGTACTTTCTATGAGACAAACACAACTGGTTGACTTAAACATGATAAAATACCTGTGTGACTTTCAGGCTCCTCAGAAGTGGCCCATCCATAAATCTCCCTGCCCCTCTTTTTGTGGTTTAATATATCTTTTATAACTTGAATGTTTTAGTTGGTGTCTGTGTTGGATCCTGGTGGTTCTCTGGGTGTTTTACATCTTCTTGGATCTGTGTGGCATTGAAGAGAAGCGGGGGGAGGGTTTGGAGCAATGAAAGCTGTTTGCAGGTAAAGCCATCTGAATACATTAATGATTATGGGGCTATCTCCTGTCCTTTCAAACTGCTATCTCCTGTTCTTTTAAAGTGGAGAGGCTGAGAGGGGAGGGGGGATGGGATAAAGTGTCTCACACCCACTGACAGAGGGGGGAGGTCAGTTTTCCTTGTTTTGTGGGGGAAGGGGCACAAACAGAGGGCCATGGGCCCCCCTTAGGTCTCTTTGGAATGTAATTGAGGCTCTCTCCCTCAGACACACACACACACAAACACACATGAAATCACACACACCAAAAATACACAAGGCTTTAGAGTTGTAATGTCTATTATGAGAATATCTGAGGATATTATTTAATGTGCCATTTAAAAAAAATCCCCAAATACTAGCAAACAATCCACATAAAACAATCTCTATTGATCTGTACTCAACCATGTGTGCCTTAAGTGACCCATAACTCTTAATTTTGAGTAATTGGCTAAGTGACCATACTATCCATATATTACTTTATTATTATTATATACAATCTATTAACTTAACTACAGGAATAAACTTGCCAGTCTACAGAAGTTTAAATAGATTTTATGAATACATAGCCTACATAAAAATTGAATGGCAGGGATAATGAACTTCACTGCTTTTCTCAACAGCAACCATTTAAGGGCAACCCTCTCAAGAGCTTTCAAGTATAACTTTTTGAAAAAGAAAAAAAAGCTGTATACTTCTGAGTTTAATTTTTTCCATTCCCCTCTTTATGTTCTTCCACCTCAAAGATCTTATGCTGATTGCGGATGGAATTGTGTCCAGACAGGAAAGAGCAAGTGAGGAGCTAATTACCTAGTATTTTACACTGCCTCCTCTCCTCTCAAACTCCCCCATCCCCCCTCTCCCCCTGCCCTCCCTCCTTCTTTTC
>OMKK01003787.1:4073-34483 GCA_900302305.1 Polymixia japonica | reverse complement strand
ATATCACCCACCCCTAGATGTGCAAAATTGTGGCCAAAAGCCTTGTCGCTTGAGGGCTTTTAATTTCTTGTAATATAATCTAAACTAGCACAGTTCAGGTTGTCCTCCATCTTGTCCATTCTGCTTTTCACTTCCTGCCCTCCATCTGAATTTTGCACGTCATCGGAATCACATGACTGCAAACAACGTATGGTGTAACTTCATCGCTCGGTCAATGAGTCAGTCAGTCAGTGACAGACATTCGGGTTTATAGGGCTGGTCCCGTTGTTGCGGTCCAGCCAAAAATGGACTAAATGGGAATAGTCTAAAACAGCAGAGCATTAAAAGGGCACAGACTGTAAACAATGGGCGAATCAAAGGGAAAACACTTCAATGCACCCTCTCCACAATACATAACCCCCTTATTACCACTTTTCCTATCACAGCAAGTGGATTTTAAACAGGGTGTCTCACTCCTCTCCCCTCGTTCGCCCTATAGCTAGCCTCTCATCCTCTCATTCTGCATGGTGTCCTGCAAACAATGGCTCTTTTCAGGCTGGGGTCGCCAGAGAGGATTGGCCTCTCACCACAGCTCCTCTAGCCTTCTCTCCAGGGGCGTAATTAAGGAGGAGAGAGAGAGCGAGAGAGAGAACAAGTCGGTGAGAGACACCCAGACAGTAAAAGAGTAACCCAGGAAAGAGAGAAAAGTAGGGAAAATACTCAATACACTGGTGGCTTAGGCTTAATGTCATCACTGGCCACTGATCTGGGCAAGGCTAATGTAGTTGATAAAATTTGTTGGCCATTGTAAAAATAAATTAATAAATAACA
This sequence comes from Polymixia japonica, assembly GCA_900302305.1. Taxonomy (NCBI): domain Eukaryota; kingdom Metazoa; phylum Chordata; class Actinopteri; order Polymixiiformes; family Polymixiidae; genus Polymixia; species Polymixia japonica. The sequence continues at coordinate 33,673 of OMKK01003787.1, read as the reverse complement.
ATGTGCACACACACACACACACACACACACACACGCTTGAGTGTCATGGACTAAAAGGACAAACAGGCTTAGGTTCATCCAGGTCAGGGTTTTCCTGCCATCAACCTTTTAGAAAGCCTGCTTTTGTTGAAGCCTACCCTGTCAGGGAAAACATTTTGTATCTTTTCTTTGCATGCAGCTTTTGAATGACAGGGTCTTTTCCGCACACAGGGTGCAAGGAACACAGCTGTGTGCACTTTGTTGGGTACCTACTGCTTGCCGTGCTGGGCTCTTGTTCAATTATGTCAGCCAGACTGGTCAGTAACTCAGTGAAAGCTGGACCATAATGAATGAATGAATATGAGTGAATGAATATGGGGTCTCACTGTGACATCGGGCCACCCACTATATAATTTAGCAAGTTCTCATTAACATTTAGGGATGCACTGATCCGATACCAAGCATCGCTATCCGACCGATATCAGCCTAAAACTCTGGATCGGATATAGGAAAGTTATTTTCCAATCTGATCCATCAGTGTTAATTGATCTAGCCCAACATGACTGCTGTTAGCCGTTGACGTGCTGGTAAGATGAATTAGCAGACGTAGTAGTAGCTTGTGACTGACTGCAGCAGAACAACTGTCCCAAATGTCGGTGGTGTGGAATTACATTGAAATTGAGGAAGAAAAAAGCAGAGCCTCGCTAGTTTGCCAAGCTGACATCTGTCGGAGACATCTATCCCCCAGCTGTACAAACAAATGTGTGAATTTATTTCAGATTGATTGAAAAATGTAACCCTGGTGAGTTTCACTACTGATATTTGTGCACTATGCAAATATGCTGCTAAAACTTAACGGAAGCGTGACCAAATCCAGACACTATCTATCAAAGACAGACGATCAACAGTGAATACTTCTCATATATGCATGTCTTTATGTCAATCACCTTTCAGTAGTGACCGCTTCATAAAATTTAGGCTAACAGACCAGAAACTGCATCAGACAGTGTCCAGATTTGGAAGTGTCCCTAGTTGGCCAAACCGACACCAATTTGTAAAAAAAAATCTAATAAAAAGCAGTTCCATGATTCAGCCATGCTGTAAGATATGCATTTCTTCCATCTTGAGCATAGTGTTTACCATTTTAAGATGGACGATAATAATAATGATGATGAAATAATAATAATAATAATAATAATAATAATAATACCAAGCACAGTACATCCACACAAATGGATTGCCGTTTAGTTATTAAAGAAAAAAGGTAGTAAGCTATTGGATCAGTACTCGGTACCAGTAGATACTCAAAGGTGTGTACCAGGAATCAGTATCGGCAGTGGTATCGGTGCATCCCTATTAACGTTCCACTGAACTGAACAGCAGCATGTTTTCCTCCAGTCAGCTTGCCTCAGTCAATAAACCACATGCATTATTTAACTATTGAAATAGCTTGTAAGAATACCAGCTTTTCTACCATCTGATCTCTACAGTTGGTAAGCCCTTTTAACAGTGACAGCATGTGTATGCATGCATGTCTGTGTTTCCCACCCACTACAATCCATATTAAATTAAAATGAGTCAGGCAGAAGGAGATTAACCACCGTATAAAGACTGCTATTCTCCAACATTTTTCTGGATATGACAGGCAGGTGGCTTGTTGAATTATCTCACTATTGGCTGAGCTAGTCATACTTAAGACATACAAATCACAGAGGGTTTGCAATTTCCCAGACCACACAAGTTTGCGAGGATAAAACTTCAGTCCACAGAAAAAATAACTCCAGTACATAAAGAGCAAAAAAGCATGAAGGGTCTGTCTCTATGCGGAAGAGACAGGACTGCAGTGTGCTGCACGGCACCTTCCCAATTTTACACAAAATAAAAAAAATAAAAAAATAAAATACTGTCACAGAGGGACGGTGACCATAAATGTACCAAGGTACCTGGAGGATGCTATAGTTAGAGCCGCTGGGCTCGGTTCATCACCCAACACAGCTGATCGAGTTCAAACAAGGACTTTGACAAGTGATACTCCAGCCAAAATGATCAGTTTTGGATTGGCCAGTTGGAGAGTTTAGATGGCGGTGCTACAAATACACAAGCCCGTGTCGCACTGCTGATGAAGCGCTTCATGGAGATCCACAATATCGAGACCTTGTCTCCCAATTCTCGTCTTTCACGCCAAGACTCCTAATGTGTTAAATGCAACAAAATGCAATATGGTACACCAATCGTAGTGTACGATTCAGCTCCAAAATAGTTCATAGTGATTGATGTCAGATCTATAAATCAAGTTGCCCATCATCACACAATCATAGGGGTTTTGGCTTAAAAAAACAAACAACAAAGAACTAAGTATTTGGTGCCATAAACAGTTAAACCCCTCTAGAAAACATGCAAACGAGCCTGGTCTTGCCCCTTGAATCTGACAATTTAGTTGGGCTGCTGCTGCCTACAGGCTATTTGTGAATGTCAGGAGAAACAAACGTACAATAACAACACAGAATGCATACAGTAGTATTCCCAAGCACAAGTTAACAATTCTAGTGTTAAAGAACAAACATTTTAATATCAAGCCTCTGTGTGTGTGTGTGTGTGTGTGTGTGTGTGTGTGTGTGTGTGTGTGTGTTTTAGCAGTGTGGGCAGACAGATTTGGAAAGGCTGATACTGCTGAAGAAGCATGTGACAGCAGTTGTCTGGACATACTTTCTGCATTATCCCCACTTTTTAGACAAATGGCGACTTTCAGAGTGGCTTGTTCATACCAATATAGGTTATATATAGGTTAGAATGTAAAGCAACAACCCACCGTTCCATGTATTGTATTTATTATTGTTTAGTTATGGCCTAGTAAGCGTCTCGGAAGTTGCTTCCCTCCTGCATTAAAATGTCTTTAAGTGCCCATTTGTATACTGCACATCTCTGTGGAACTGCAGCATTTGATTTGGAGAACCCAAACCGTATAATGAGGCTCTTTTATTAATTCTATGCTTGATAAGTAGCTTGGTCTACATTGGGTAATCACACTTAACATTACTTTCCACAATATGGACAAAATGATATATTTCCAGAGCATCTGATGTCAAAAAATTGGGTCAGTCAGTAAGGGGTAACCATTTCATTGCTCTATAATCTATATCCATGTGCTATCAAATTTTGTCTTTGAGAAAACCATTTATTGAGCAGTATCTGATTAATAAAAACTAAAAAAAAATAATAACTAAAAAAAGTAGTTACATTGTGGAAATTTAACCTTCACTGCTTAGCTGAGAATTTTCACTTCAACTTCAACTTCATTTCAACTCCCATAATCCACTTTTCCATTACTCTATTTGACTACTCCTGTCAACGTCTGAGTACAAATCCTAGTTCTTTTTGTTTTGCTTTTTATGGATATGTACTATTGGAAAAACACAACCTTACAACCCTGTCTGACATGGATTACAGCTGATATTTGCACTTTTACAGTGCAATTCAAAATTGTTTTAGTTAGCTAGTTGTAGCTTGCCAAACCACAAATGCACCGCAGGACCGGACAGAACCTACTTCTTTCCTAATAGGTTTGTATTCTAAATGAGACCATAATGACAGTGCCTTTTTCTTCAGTTCTAACCCATGTGGACTTGTGGTTCCCCATGTGGATGCAGGTTAACAAAAATTTCCATGCAGGGATAATCGAAACCTGGCAGAAAATTATGTTTTTGATTTTTGACTTAATAAATAAATAAATATATACAAATGACTTGCTTTTGGCTATGTAAATATACCAGGCAAGCAAGACCTTCCTTACAGCAAGGTCTGACAAGAAGAGATTTCAGCCATTAATATATCTAATCATATGCTGCTCAAAGCTTGAAATATATATGACTAAATTGTTTCATTGTGAATACAAACAGTAGCAGTGTCCAGTTTGAAGTAGCTGCAGTGTTGTATTCTGTGAACAACATGGCACACTAAGGGGAACAGCTTGGAAAATGTGGCAAAAAGGGAACCTCTAGACATTGAGTGAGCGCTCCACTCTGGTGGGGTACTCCAGGCTAGAGTAGCCGTGTCCTCTTCCTGCTCTGTGCAGATGTAATTGTAGTCACAGACATGGCTGCCAGAATGACAGGAAATCTAATCCGGTCAGCAGTCACTGGCAGCAGACAACATCTAAGAGGACTCACTAACAGTCAGTGTGCTGCCTCTGCTGCTGCAGCCCAGGCACACTTGTGTCAAGTCCTGATACCAACTTTTGATCAAGTGATGGAGGGGGAATTTTTCAAAATGTAAATACTTTCTAATGCACACCAGACAGTGTGTGTGTGTGGGGGGGGGTCACTTTAAAAAAAAATTAAGTTTAATTTTTCAAATCTTCTGGCAGTGAGTTGGATGATGTAAACTATTGCAATTCTTCTGCTTTATCACTGGCCCAAGCATCAGGCCCACTCATACAATCAGCATATTCCGTCAATATGATATTCATGAGTTTGCTGCACAATAACACTTCAACAAAACTGTCTATTTGCAGGGTGCATTACTGTTTAGATTTGGAACCTACCTCGTATGTTCTCTGCACGCATTCTATCAACAACATTGAATCAATCCAATTCCACTGAAATTTGTGTTATTTTTCAACTGCAGTAGTATTAAAAATAATCCAACAAATACAATTGGTTTTATGGGATAAGGTGGCAGCTATACCCTTGAATATTTGCTGCACTTGCATGGATAAAAACACAACTATTCCAACAATCTCCCAGATACGAATGGATCTTTAAAGTGGCAATCTTGAAGATCTACGAAGATTTTTTTAAATAAATGTCTGTTCAGTCACTATCTATCGCCGAATGAGGTAACACATGGCCCACTGATGAAAGCCCTTGCACTTGCAGTATTATGAGTATTAAGAACCGGGTGTCTGTGGCGACTTTCCCGCCATGCATTCAAATCACGAGTGAGTGACGCATTTTCCCTTTTTAAGTGAGGTCCAAAAACACACCTGCAATTACCGCTTTTCGCCATAGGTGCCACCAAAGAGAACGGAGATCTTCGAGATTGACACTTTAAATATTTGCTAGTAACATTCCATAGCAACTGATGGGATAGAAAGCTTACTGATGCCAAAGTTGATTCAATGGCAAAACTATAAACTCCGAATAACCAAATTAACATTTACCTCTATTTTTCATTTCTATTATTTATTAAAAGACAGTATGTAAGATAACCTCAGAGAGACCGGGAGTGAGAGAGACAGAGAAAAAGATGATCTTACCCCTTGGTTTCCAGTGAATCGGATCAACGGTTGTGATGAGAGGGCCTAAAAAAGATGAATAAAAGTAATATTAGGTCATTTTCACAACAAAAGGTTGCATGTGAGTAAATGTACCAACACTAGTCACGTCTTGGACTGCAATATATCATATCACTTCATAATATTCACTACTTCCATGTTTATTGCTGCAGTTTATGAAGTTATGATGGGATAAATCCATCCAACCAACTTCTCCTTTCCCATGGGAAAGTAGACCAGGGCCTTTGACTGTGCTTCAAATTCTTAAACAAAACTGATTGAAGAAAAATAGGCTGACTGAGAAAGAGATTTACATAAAATCTGTTGTGCTGAGCTTTTGGCCACAAAGAAACTGCTACCTTAGTGTAATCGTTTTATTTTTATTAAAAATGTATTGGCTTTGAGAGGAATATCCAAAATTTTCATTAACCTAATTTAAAGCCTCCAGAGACCTAGTCCATCATATTAGGCCTGGATGTACTCTATTGCTATGTTGTTTTTGGACCTGCCATTTTAAAGAAGGATGGGAAGGGCAGACTACTGCCAAGCAGCATTGCTCCTCCATCTAGGTTCAACTGTTAACCCCGAGCTTTGCCATCTCTCTACCCATTAAATGACCACTCCAAAAGCCTACAGGATTGAAATGCAAAGCAAGCAGCGGTCCGTCAACTTCAATCACTTAACATACCAGCCAAGACCAGTTAGTCTGCATACAGACAGGAAGACAGATAAATTGACAAATAAGCATCCATCCAGCAGTAAATCTGTATAAAACCCAGCAGCATGCTAGTTGCTGGGCAGTAAAAAGTGTGTGTGTTGGTGTCCAGCCAACCACCCAATGGATAGAGCTCACTGAACTGACATTTTTCAAATATCTTTAGGAGTTAGTAGCCCCCAGATGAGGCTCAGATAAGTCTGGTCAACACGTGAGGGACAAATACGGTCAATACATTGTAATTCCAACAGTCTCTGGACAATCGTGAAATGACCTAAGATGAAAGAGCCTGGTTCTGTCTATTCTGATTAAGAAATCCATTTTCTGACGAAGAAGTATTGCTGCTACATTGACATATGATGTGTGGGCCATAAACAGGGCAAGGCTGTTACAGGATAAAAACATGTAAAATGAGGATGGATGATAATTTGATGTATAGCTTTTCTATGATTTCTTTGGTGTATAGCATTTTTAAACATCCTCATAACATTTCACAAAGTAATACAATACTTTAGTGATCCCTTCAGAGGACAGGGTCTACAGAACAGTGTGCTGGTCATGGATAAGACTCAAGCAACAGCAGAGCCACACAGTGTGGAAGTCACACCTTGCTCAGCAAGGTGCTATAATAAACGCCTCTAGCACACATACAGATCATACGCATGATCAAGGGTTTTAAAACTTTAAACACCATGACAAAGAGACCCTTTAATAAATACCTTCATTTGGTTGGGGATCCTTATCTGGGAAAAGTTTGCTGTTTAAGCATTGAACAATGTAACCTTTAACAGTGGTTCTCACAATCATTTGTACAATGTCCATTCCTTGCGTAGGTTGTATGTATACTTCTCAACTCCCCATAAATCAAACTAACGTAGAATGTCTTGTGTACAGTCAAGTCATGACATCTCTTTGGAAAATGTATGAAGAGGAATCAATTTCGGTCACAGGATCAAGAGAATTTAGGGAAAACAGTTCACCATGCCCAACCCTTTGGGCCTAAATCCATAAAAAAAGTGTTAGGTCAAGGGGACAAAAGCAAGAGACAAGATAGTTTGACTTAGACCTCTGGCTTTGACTTCTGGACCTTCCTAGCCTATCCAACCACACCAGACCTTTCATGGTCTACCATTTGCAATGTTTAACAGAGCACCGAATTTAGCTCTCCAACCCTGTGCCCTCCCCCTCCCCCAAACCAGCCCTGCTAACATAGTGCAACACTCAGCCTGTTCATTTGAATGGGCTGCTGACATGTCACTATTCTCTGGGACCTGAGCCCAGAATGTTCTACAGAGCTAGCTAACCTTAGGGACAGAGTGTGGCTCCTGACCATGGCTTGATGACAAGGCTGTGGACATTCGCACACAACCGCCAACCAACAGAATGGAGGCCAGCTGGACGTAACATGGGCATGCAACAAAGCTGCTAATGGCAAAACTCAACTTATATTAACAGTTTAAAAGTGATGAGAACATTCTTTACTTTTAAGCACATATACTTGCATTATTCCATCAGAATGTGCTATTAATGATCAGCTGTCCCAGAAGCCTGTAGCCACATCAGCAATTAACTTTTTTCTCTCATTCTCCATTTGCTTGTAATCTAAACACAAACTCATAAAAAATTACAGCAACCTGGATTGCAACATATTTATTTCTCCATTTCATAGGGTTGTAAAGACTCCAAGGTTCAGGATTCAATTTTATGGCATTTTTTCCCCGCAAACTCACTAGTAGTCACAGTTAACTTGCATGTTAAAATATCTGACCAATAGGGTTGGTCCTTCATGGCCTAACAATTCTCAGATAAATTATCTATGAACTACCTGGTTTGCATCTTAAACTAATTCCATTATCAGGGTGCAACTCTGTACCTAATGAAATGTAGGTTTTCACAACATATGTGAGACTGGAGAGTCAATTAGAAAGGGTTGAATGCTGCTGGTGAGTTCACCTCCTGATGCCAACTGATGCTCACAGTTATACCTTGCTTAAAGGGATGGTCTGGTTTTTGGGGATTTTGGCCATTTTACCCAGAGTCAGACGAACTCATGGATGCCTATTGCTGGAAGTCTATGAGATCAAGTTGCAGCTCCTATGTTTGCTACTTGATCCCATTTACTTGCAGCGATCCAATTTAAGCTAACTGTTGAGACAAGTTTCCTTCATTCCTTCAAACAGAGACATAAAAATGGCATCCATGAGTTCGTCTGGCTTTGGGTAACGTTAAGTAGGAAAATTGCCCAAAAAAAAACAAAAACGAACTATCCCTTTAAAAATCAATTAAGTATCTCCAAATAAGAGTACAAAAATCGTTTTGTTGTGAATGGTCAAGAAGTCCTGATCAAGGGCTCTTGACCACAAATCTCTGAGAGGCACGAGGTTTTGGCTACAAGCTTGTTCATAAACGCAGATCACAGGCTATATTGCAACACTGATAGCTGTACATAGGAAGGAATAGCGGACACTCAAATAGCTCCATTTGCCCTTTTATTTACCCCGTTTCAACAGCTAGGCTGTCTTTATCAGGGTAGCTAGGCATCAGAAAGACAACAGCCTAGTGGTTCAATCTTTAGTGAATAATGGAGCCATTTCAGTGTGCGCAATTCCTTCCCATGTAAGTTTATGCTGCCATTACTAGGGTTGGGAGGTATCACGGTAATACAATATCAAAAATCGACAGTGAATTTAATTCGTCATATACCATTTTCATTTAGGTTTTTTGTAAATTACTGAAGCTTTATCTGTCTTTAAACCAAATATAATTTTACCATAATATACAAATTATTTTTCTTCTAGTGTCCATAAATGAATGCAAACGCCTGCATTTTAGCAACGTGAAAGGCTTGGCCAAAGGTTTTGAATCTGTTAAAAAAAAAAAAAAAAAAAAAAAGGGTTGACAATCGCAACATTATTTATTCCTTTATCAATGGTGGTAGCTGTGCTATTGAAGTTTTACATTCATTACATTTTTAGTAGACTAGCGCTACCGGGGTATGCAGTATTACTGGCTAATTAAAAAATAACGTGGCAGAAGGCTGGAGGGAGCTGCCAAATGTTGAATTCATGTGGTCAGTGTGCTATACCACACCACAAGGTGGCCACACTTCAGTGTCAACAAAAGTATACCATCATTCTTTCATTATGATTGCTGCTGTGAAACAACTTAGGTTGTAGATGTAACAGAGATAGTTATGATTAATTACACTTGCCATCCTCTTATTTGTACATACTGTATTTCCTCCCCTGCTTTGAGGCCGTGTTTTCTTTTTATTTAAGGAGGACATATCCTTTGGCTTGGTTGAGGTGGTTTACGGAGACAGAAAATAAATTACAAAGAACAAATAAAAGTGGACTTGACGCTCTTCAAAACACAACAAAGTTGTTACATTGGTTATAGTGGTACCGTTTGAAGACTTAATTTAGATAAATTTGACAAACTTCCATCTCTGACCGTTACTGTCTTCATGCAAATCTTCTGCACAGTCTCGTCTAGATTCGCTGGCACGCCCTTGTTAGAGTATGGTTGAACCCATATTGCTGCCAAATTACAACAGTCCTTTTTAGTGAAACACTGTAATTCTTTCCTCAACCGCACGGACAGTAGCGCTGTTAAACACCGAATGGAGAAACAGCTCTTAATTTGGCTGTACATTAAAGTAATGGAGCAACAATGTAACAACGGCAATGAAACAGACACCGTTGTTATTTGAAATACCCTGGGAAACACTGTATCACACACACAATTATACTGTCTTGTAATAGAGCAAACAGGAATAGCTAGGCCTAAATCCCTATGGCTAGGGCGCCCAAATTCTCAGGTGCTTTGTTGCATCACTGTCACATTAATGAGGCGTTTCACCTGTCAAGGATTTCAGAAAGTGGAAAGAGAATGTGGTAGAATGCACTCTACAGGACTCACTGAATCTATGCACTCAAAAATGGTATCTGTAGACAAGTATAATAGAAAGTAGGTATTGTGCAGTGTGAAAACTGGTCTACTGGTCTTAGCCATAAATGCATTAATTGTAAGTCTTAAGCAAATTACTCACAGAGCAATAGCAAACCTTTAAGTGACAATGAATATTACCTAATCACATAGACAAGAAGCAAGAGTAAACAGCTCATTTACCAACATAGAAAACAAGACTCTTTCCTGGACCTGGTCCTATTAACAGTTGTTCAAGGAGCTGTCTTCGTATGGTGATCTAGGTCTTTGAAACCAATTATGTGAAAGTGATGACTTTATAGGTCTTGATAACTGCTTTGAAAAGATAAAGCAGTCATAAAAGCCTAAAGCAAAGTAAAGGGAAAAGATTGTCAGCATAACTATGATTTAGACCTGGAATTTGAAGTGGTGATGTTACAGAGCTGGGCCTTCAAACTGCCACTTCTACTTTTAGCAAATAAACAAGTTATTGGGAAATTCTGGTTTGCTAGGCATATCCTCATTAGGGCAATGGTTCAAATCAATACAAAGTAATATTTGTCAGAAGATCATCCCTCAAATCTAAGTCTTATGTTCAGCCAGTTATCTTAAATGAGATACAGTATGTGACACAACGACACTGTCAAAGTTGGCGCTGATTCTGGGAAAATAAGTATGAACTTTCCAGGGCTGGCTGCTTTGACAGAGGGACTGACAAACCAAAGAAAGCAGGGTTAGGGCATGGTGCTTAAATCCCACCATTTCCACATGCAACCATGACAGCTCCATCATAGGTAAAAAAAGGACAAACCACCATCTGACTGGGAAAGCTACAGTACCATTCTCAAAAGGATAAAAGGCCACCGTTGAAGCATACTGTAGTTGTGTGCTTGTTTCTCTGCTGTCACTCAAAATTATAGGCTTGTTGTGTGAAGAAGTTTTGTTTTCAGTGGCCATACTTCTGTAGAAAAGGATTTCCCGCACACTGGCACTTAATTGCAATCAACTTTTATTAAACTTTTTTTTATTATACTTCTCAAATACAGTTTAAAAACCACAGGCAGATGTTGGTGGTCTAAGGCCAAATCTGAGCAACACGTCAACTGATCTCTTCAGAAGACATAAGACCTGCAGGTGAGGAGGACTGCTCTGTACACAGCGACACCAGGTTGACACGACCCAGCGTGACAGCCACCCCACAGGTCAGAGGAACACCATGACATTTAGAGTCATATTTGGCACTGGTGGTTATGGTCATCTCTTGCAGTGGCCTATTCGATCTGTTGAAACTGGGGAGTCAGCATTCCTTAAATAACCATGGCACTGGCACAGGCTGACCAACGTCAAGCAACAAAATCCCCACCAGTCTCCATTACTTCCCATACCATTCCCATAGGGGTTAAGATGTGGGGGAGCTGACAGCAAAGTGCAACAACAAAACTGACTTGGTGTAACCTGACCTCCTTTAGTGCAGCCTATAGCCTACACCAAGTGAGAAAATGATTATCGAATGTCATCGGCACAATAAACTTTTCACGTGACTTTTCTTCGTGCAAACCGGACGTTTAGAGCAAATACGCTGATGGTTTATTTCAGCTAATGGATCGAGAGACTGGTTGGACGGTGAGCGTTCTGCTCATGTAAACAGACAATTCCAGTGACAACTGATCGAAAGCCTCTACCTGGTGAGGCAACAAAAGTGCAAGCTAAGTGGGACAGAGGACCGTGCTCATTAAAACTCAATTAGTCCCGTCTTTGGTGTCAAGGGGAAAAGCTCGTCCGAGAGCACTAAAGGTCTCTTTAATGGCCGGTACACAGCGTGGGCTCCGGCTGAGGCTCCAGCCGAGGCCTTAATTTAAGAGCTCATCTCACACATGGACACACACACAAGCATCATTGAATTATTCAAGAGAGCTGGGTTAAATAGTCTATATCAGTGTTATTATCATTGCCTCACACAGGTCTAGGCTATTGTCATGACTCAAATGTGAAGGCTGGACCAAGTTCACTGTTGAGCACATGATGGGTGCCACCACTGTGATGCATTGCCTTAAGAATGTAAAAATCACACTCCCAGCTCACAATCCAACAATAGCCCAGCCATTACCTCACCCCATGATAGAAGAAGACCTGTGACCAAAGCTGTGTTTCAACATACAATGTTAAAACCTACTCATCTCACACCGGTATATTACTGCATCGCAAGATTTGATGTCACTATGAGATGCATGCTCACGTTTGGACTGTGTGTGAACGTTGATTTAATATTTTACAGAAACTGGAAATGTGGTAATTTAATGAAATGTAGGACATTTCGTTCTCATTAACTACCAATATTTCTGAGTTGTAGGTAAGCCAATAAAAACAAAAAGTACTTGATCAAAACAAAGACCGTCACAAATGTTTATCGCATTACAACTGTTAGTGTTGTCCTATCAAACCCAGTAATGTGCTGTAACAAAGAAATAAAACAAAAAAAAGGCGCATAAGCTCTTCTCTCTGTCCTCTCTACAACCTTGAGCTTGATGACGCTCATCTACCCTCACTCATTTCCCTGCTTAAGTCAGAGCCAGTAAGAAAGCCAGTCAGTCTCTGGGTTGCCAATCCCCCGGACAGGTCTCCAGCTCACTCTGCCCTTCCTCTCAGATGTGTAAACAGAGGAACTGGCTGACGCCGGCAGTCGTGTCTGATACAGGGAACAGCCAGTAGACGTAGCTCTGGCTACCCGACGACTGCTATTGCACAATACCCCTAAAAGATACAATGAGGAATGTGTGGTCGCACGTAAACTTGCATAGGCACACGTGCTTGCATGCACACACCCACATACACACACACGACGAGAGTTATGTTGCAACAACAAGTAGCCCAATTCGACTGAAATTGTAAGATGGTCAATAATTAGTACCTGGTTATCTTACATTTGGAAGGAATCAACAAGCCACAAACAAAACAATTTGAACAATGCGGCCTAAACAGAATTGTGACACAGATTAATGTTATTTTAGAAAAGTCTTAAGATTACCAAGAAGGCTACTTTAGGCTACTGTTAATTGGTGAGCAATGAAAGAACATTCTACTTCTCCAAAAAAGGCCTGTTAAACACCATGCGTTGATTTCCTCATGGTTGATTTGACACTAAATATCTGGAAAACTAGATAGAGTTTAACTAATCCCGCTCCATATAAATTTTGTTCCAGTTCCATATGGCTTTAAATTGATCAACGTACCTGTGCTGTATGCTGTCTTAATAAAACCTAGACCTTGGCTACCAAGACGGTGAAAACAACAGCCTGCCAGACCTTTACAAATCCTATTTGTCATAGGCATAGACAGCAAAACTGGAGCACACCACTGCTTGTCAACATTGTGTCACTCCTGCCTTTGCCATGCCCCAACTCTGTTTTTCTAAAAGCTTCTGTTATCAAGTTGCTCTCTTCCTCTGCCCTGACCCATTTCTCCACAAACTCTCACTGCTGGGCGCCAGCTGAGGAACCATATCCTGCTAATGATGCAGGACTGACCTGTGATTAGGGCTGGGTATCAAGAACTGGCTTGATAATGAAATCAGAATCACCTTTATTAGCCAAGTACCTGGTGTCTTTGGTGCTGGGATACATAATTGCAGAGTTAAATAGATTTGACAAAGACAAAGAACTGGTTCTAAATGGTCAAGAACCATGGATTTGTTAAGAAACATGAGTTTTGAATCCTTAGTGTATAAAGCCCCTCCACACTAGACTGTGGCATGACGTTGTAGACTGTTGTTAGTTAGTTTATCCTTGCATGGTAGACTGTGTGCCCCATCGGACTTTATGTTTTGTTTACCACGTGCGTGTCAATGCAAATATGTGCATTTAGATGTATTACTGATGCTTAAACTGTAAAGTTTTAAAGCCCACCTCCAGTAATTTTTGTGTTTTTGAGTTGTTTATTATTGTCCTATTCCAATCCCTACTGCTATGAAATCGATTCATAGTCACCACTAGGGGCAGGAATCATCAGAGACCTCACGATGTGATACCATCACGATACTTGGACTAAAATAACGATAGTATCACGATATAGGGAGTTTTGCGATACATTAAGTATCGCAATTCCATATATTGTGATACATCATGATTTTTAACTTAAAACTTGAAAATGTGCCCCTACAAGATAAAATTTTATAAGGCAGAGTTAGTTAACCCTTTCATTTTATTTGTTGGAGTAGTGCTGAATATTTATCATTGAGATTAAATCTCCATACCTTTTTCCATATCAAAACTTTGCAGGGTGAATACACTAGTTTCAGTTTCAGTTTGTGTGACATGCAGCACTGTGTAGGATTGTAAACATGGAAATGGGGTAAAGTCGCATGTTCACGTCAAGTAGGGTAGATAATGCCAAAATTTTAATTTTTAACCATAAATGAAAACCCTTGTTCTCCACCATGTTGTAGGGACGAAGGTCCTTACTGATTAAGACATCGATAGAATTAGGTTATTGTTTTGGCTCACTGGGAGTTAGCAGGTGGCTTCGTTTGATAAACAGAATCCATAGTAGGTTAATTTTGAGATGTGGTAGCATCTGGGTGATGGTGAAAGAGATGCATGTTCGAGTTTGCCTCCTCCAAAAACGGTACTTGGCAAAAGTGACATATCACTATCCAAGCTGTCACGACTAACAACAACAGTGTCAGTGAGAATCGACATGGTTTAAATCTGGTTGCCATGGTGTTGCTATTGTTATTGACGTTCGATTGCTAAACACACCACCATTTTCCCTTTTTGAGGGGGAAATCAGGAAGTAAAATTTGTCGGAGGGCTTTAATTTATCCTTACCTACCTTTCTATACCAGAGCCATCTGTAGCAATTATTTAACAAGTGTGCCAACGTGATCACCACTTATCTTAATTAGCTTGTGGCCTCAGTAGTGCTGTGTATTTAGACTAGCAGGTTTGGTTAATTTTAATAGGGCTAGAGCAGTTCTTTAAGATATACTTAAGAGGCCATTATTCAGCTGTTGCCAACTGTGCCCAGCCCCCTTTGTAACAATAGATGTTGCTACCAATTGTTTTAGGGCTGCAACAGTTAATCTAACTAATCAATTTAATCGATTATACAAAATGATCGATTTGAATTTTGTCTGATCGACTTGTTGATATAATAATTAAAGATTCTAATCTTCCCAAAGAGCTTGTCGATAAGAATTTGATTCAACAGAATCGGAAATTGATACAAATCTGATAAAACCTGTGACACCCTACTGCTTTGCCTTCCAGCCATCACCACAAGAAACCAAGCACCTCTTTACAATGGAAATACTGTATGTCTGGATAATCTAGATTTGGTCAAATGGTGAGAGAGGGTTTTAGTGGTGTGATTTAGCAAGATATAGCTTGAGTGCTTACCAAGGCAAGTCTGTACAGGAGGAACATCTCAAAAAGTGCATCTCCCATGAAAAGGCAGGAAGACAACCAACTTGCCATCCATATATAAGCAAACAGTACCAAATAATAACTTATAATAAAACGTAATCATATCAATTATATCTTTGTTTAGTTATGCTCCTTTCTTGGACAAAAAAATAATGAAGAATAAAGAGATTTGCACCAATTTGATGTACCATTATCAGCAAAGTGGACAAAGTAAGATGAAGGCAAAAAGGTGCCACTATCCATCAACCCTTAAGGCTATATGGACCCAACCCCTAAGGCTATATGGACCTATGCCTGCATTCTTTGAAATCAGTGCCAAGTTTGCAGCAGCCCAATAAAGGAAAAAGCGTGCATAATCACAACTATAAATTGCAGGCAGCAGTAAGAGTCACTCTGGCTGCACGCTTCAGTAAAAAAAAACATATGTCAAGAAGTCTACATTAAAAGAAATTCTACACATTTCACCCAATATATTCTTCCATGATGCTCAAAAATATGAAAACACTCAGACAAAGCCAATTTCAAAAGAAACAATGATTAAATAGGTTAAGACTATTTCTTAAGAATGTAAAGGGTTTCTGTTGAAAAAGCCATTACAGATTAAAATCTTTGCTGGACTAAATCATGGCAGGTTGGAAATTACAGCGTCTCAAAGATTGAGGGGTGGCTGAATGTTTGCTACTTCCTCTTTGTCAATACTGTACTTATAACTAGCATTCACCCAATTTACCCGTCACACCAATTTTATTGGTTTGTCTTATCAGATGTAGTCAAGCTGTACACAGCCACTGAAGTTGGAGATAACGCCCTGTCCTCTTGGCCTGCCAGGTTTTTCCCAGTCAAATATTTATAGAACTTGAAACGTTAGATGGCCATCCAGGCTAGCCAGTTAGCTACACAAGGAGCCTAGCTAGCAACAGCAGAGCCATGTCAGAGATCAAACCTTGAATTCTGGCTCGTTTAAGAAAAACAGCGATGGCCGATTAAATATAGATATATGTAACTAATACATAGCTTGTTGAATCACTTTAGATGCACTACTTTAGCCGTAAACTATATGGCGTGAGGAATTGGTGACTGTGAGGGGGTTGGGAATAGGGATGGCCATCTTTCAACTGAGTAATAGGTGCTTTTCCAAATCATCCACCATGTTTTAATTAGCTGTTCTACAGAGAACATTTTCTTGTTAACACTAGAAATAAAATTGAAATCAGTGCCAAGACAAGGCGAATAACGTTCAGAAAATATTAACTGTTATACTATGTTGGGACAGCTGCTGGATAGCTAGCAAGCTCTGTCAGATATTTTGACAGCTCAGCAAACTTGCTGAAAAACATCTGTATACAACAGTACTTATTCAAGGATTAACGTTAACATAGCACATGATAAGCAGAATAACAGTAGTAACATAAATACTAACTTAGCTAAGAAAACTTTTAGAGAACTGTTGAGCTAACTAAAAAACACACACACACACACAATGTGTTTGAAGCAGGGTTCATTATTCAACACATGACAGCAAAAGGAAGCTTAAAAAATGAACGCGTTAATTATCCAACAATTCGGATAGGTGTTGTCTGGGTATAGCTACTTAAAGTTGGACAGCTAGAGATCATCCGACATCAGTAACCTGGCCAGACGAGGGACGGTGGCTGCTAAGCTAGGTTAGCTAGTTATATGGCCAACAAGCCAGTTTCTACACAGCCTGCTGTCGCTATCATAGCAGGAGAGCAGAGCAGGGACCTCCACTCAGCCCCTGTCACAGCTGCCCCGGACAGATTTCACACGCAAATTAACATGTCACTTCAATTGAAACAGCCGTTTACCTTGCCGCCCTGGTAACCTTCGAACGCTCTCAAAGCGCTGTCAGTGAGTTTTACGTGAAAGACGGAGATGTTACTGCCGTTGCTCACTCTTCCACAGGACAGTCCGTAGCACTGTTCCTCCTTCAACGCCGCCATCTTGCTACCATTTCCACCACGCGCACGCACTCTGTCGTAAACGAAGAACTCCGCTGGTTTTTCAATGAATATTCAATGAACGGTCAATGCGTGGTGAAGTCACAGAATAATAATAGAACGGTAAATAGCCCCACATGTAATAAAACCATATATATACATTTGCAAGTCAACATTAACATTGCATATGTGCTAAAATGCAAGCTTATGTTTGTACATTGTTTTTGAACACATTAATATGGTATAATTTTACATAATGTGGAATCTACATAATGATTCATGTGTTCACGTACACTGCCATTTAATCAGTTATTGATTCAATAACTGCGTTAATTGTACGGCTAGGGTGAAACAAATATATAATACTCCAGGCCAATACACTCTTCTTTATATGGTTTAGGAACAAGTATTGGGAAAGCAAAGACGTGCGTAGGAAGAGGGAAACATTAGGTCATTTTACTACGTCAAAGAAACGTCAATGTCTGACAAATCCCCACTCTAAATTGGGAATGTCCAGCATTAAAAATGAAACGGGGAAAATGTTACAGAAAATGTCAATTACACACAATCCAGATAGATAAATAGGTTTACAAAATATAATACCCTGTACGACATAGACTTGCAGATAACGGCTATGTCTCAAAAATAAATATTTAATATAGATAAGCGGACTGAATAATAATTTAAGAGGGATGTCACGCACTGGGCTATCTGAGCTTCTAATAATGAAACCGTTTTCTGTAAACTGTAAAAGTCACTGAACTATGCCTAACGGACAATGTGTGTCAGCCCGCAGGAACTACGTTACAACATCCTCCCAGGTCATCTTTTCTGAAACAAACTGCGTGCATTTGCAATGTGGATGGACATAGGGAAATGGATGACATTAGTTCAGGAGGCTTGCATGTCTCATGCACATTGTGTAATGATTCCAATGAGCAGAAGAGGCTAATCTGACAGACACCCCAGCAATAGGTAAGAATCACTGGACACCAAACTTCTGGTGCTGGTGGAATGCAGGCACAGTACATGCAATACTGGCACATATGGTGCTAAAAGCTTCTGGGTAAAGAAAATGAGAATATAGTTGGATAATAACATAAAGGCAAACCTTTATTGAGATAAATACAAAATTAAGAAATGCAGGGAATGCCAGGAACTCAGAGGACCTTTATGACCACCTGTCACGAACTCATGAGTGTCTGCAAAATGTGGCTCTACCATCTATGCTTGGAGAAATCAGGAATTCAGTGCTGTGTCATTTGTGGAAAAAATAGAATAAGCAATAAAATAATAAATAAGCAACACACACCGTAATCACAGAAAGACTGTTCAAAGACAAAAAAAGATCTTTAAATAATCTAGAAAGAAAAATATATGAACAAACCCAACATTATACTTGAAGATTCATCCTTCAACATTTGGTCTTCAACATCAAAAAGTGAGGTATACTTGACTGAAATTAAAAAGTAAAAATAAAATCTATTGATGTCTCTTATGGCCACACCACTGAAAAACACTATGTACCATGTTTCTGTCCATAAGTTTAAAGCATGAACTGCACTTATATTGATATGAAAGGCAAAGAACTGTTAAACAAATCAGAAGCAGAAGAAGGTAGTTATACCGGCCTGTACTGAGACTAAGGCGATGCTTCTATGTACATAAGTAAAGTTTGTAGAGAGGGTGAGAATTAGGATACAAGCCGAGCATCTTGCCAGGGAGTGTGGACCTCAGACAATACAGCATCTAGATTATGCCAGTCAACATGAGATTGACCTTAATTAAAATGACAAGAATCACATTATCTCTGAAATAAGGAAATTGGTCATCAACTCCACTGCACAACTTCAAGCTTTTAAATACAGGATGATATAGGACCATATCACAGTAGCTATTTTTGTGAAAAAACAACAAAAAAAACATTCAATGTATAGATTAGATAATCATCATAGTCATTTCAGTGCTCAATTAATCATACAATCACTACCAAAGACATCAAGAGATTGGCAGCCAAAGGTAAAAACAAAAAAAAACAATTAGTGTCTGGCAATGTGACAGATATGGATAGGCCTACGCATTTATAAAGTCACAATTATTATTATTTTTTCTTTACACAAATATTTATGCCTCATCATTTGTATCATATAGTTCTCAAACATAGCAGAGAAACCCAAGGGCAGTCACAATGAAGATGCGACTGATCAACTAGCATTTCCATCCCTTTCTTACAAAGTTCAAACGGCACTGCCAGATGTCTAAGGGCTTCTTTATTTAGGCTCTCACTTTGAAGGGACTTGGACTGGCAATCACAGGTTTGGTTCAGTTTCTGGCAGCTATGACAACAGATAATGCTACACCGCCAATGGCTACAGCAGTGGCACCAAAAAGCCACTTCCAGCTGAGACCCTGGGGAAAGAATAGAAGAGAAAAGAGAGTGCGTGTTAAGCAGGTTGAATATTCACAATGTCAAAAGCTCACAAGAGATCTTCATCAGTCTTAAAGCATCTCACAGATATTTCAATAGATTAGCATTACGATGTGCAGCATTGAGACCTTAGCTTGAAAAACTAGGTGTAAATTAACAAAAGTCAATGCTGAAGCATCTTATGATTACAAAAATGTGACGTAGAAGTTACAGTTTGTCCTGATAAAAAAAAGAAAAAGAAAAAATGTGACTTTATGGTAAGTAAGAGTTTTATTAACAATTCCCTGATCTGGAATCAGCTTTCTCACCCATGAGGACTTGGCCTGGTGTTTCTGTGTGCTGCTGCTGCTACTGGCAGGATTACCCAGCATCTTCTTGTACATGGCTTGCTCTGCTCCCTTCTGTTCCGAGTGCTTCTTTACTAGCTTGGATAGCTCTGCGTGGATAGTCTATCCCAAAGAGACAAGGGAACAACAACGTGATCGAGAGTTACAGGCTACCATCCAACCTGTGGGATATACCCACACACAACACACACACACACAAGGCCGGACAGTGCCGCTCCATGAATCACACTGCGTGGACATTGAGGGCACAGTCCAAATAAGGGCAACACTGACACAAAGTCCTGCCACGGTTAGAGTTCAGGTCATTCTGTGCTGATGCAGGGTGAACATCCTAGCATAGAACCAATCTGATCATCACTATGAGTGCTTGGAAGTTTTGTTGTGAGAACACAATGCCTCCAATCAAGCTTCCTATGACAGAGTTCTTTCTTGATGGGAGCATGCTTCAGGATGACAATGCCCTTATCTACAAGAAACAAGTGGTCACCCAGTGGTTTGGGAAGCATGTCAACGTCAAGGAGCTTTTGGAATGGAAACTGACAAAGCATTTCCCACCACTACCATAAAGACGGAGGGACCAGATGATCCCTTAAAATTATTGTTGGCAGTCATTACTGCTAACCCATTTCCCTGCTGCAAAACACAACACGAGACTCCGTTAGAGAGCCACATCACTGTGGCAAATCCCCATTTCAACTATACACTAGTATTTAATTTACACCATTTAATGTGTTTAAATTTCTTATAAGACGCTACTGGCTTAAATTTCCAAATGATCCCACCATTGATCCCACTACATGTTCATATGTTCATTCCACGGAATATGCTCTGAGTAACTCACTGCTTTTCAGAGAAAACCGAAATGTCACATTGATGCTCTGTAAATGCACTTTAGAGGTAGCCTGTTGGGTGTAATGTCATTACATTGAGTTAATTGAAATGTTTTAGTGAGATGATGCAACTGTGGGCACTCATCTTCAGAGGGTTACATAACAGCAAACAGCCTACCTTCAGAGACAACTGTGAGGAATGGAGTGTCTGGGTCAGTCTACCTCTAGGGTCTGTATCTGCTGCCAAGATTAAGTGGCTGCTTGTATGGCATAGGGTTTCAGCAGGGTACCCTTGGCACTCCTGTGGTGTAATCATCTAAGCCCCATCGACAGACTTGTACGTTTCAGGACAAGGATTGCATAACACTGATTGTCCACAGTGCCGAGTTAAAAATGACCAAAAATATAAGCATTTGGTCAATTAAAGAGTCTTTTCAAAATAGAAAACAAAAAGACCAATATGAGTGTAATGTCAAAACAAATAGCTTAGCTACAATTTGTAACAGTGCATTGTGCTTTAGTGAAGACATCACTGCAGACGTGCACAAGAGAGACACTTATGAGATTATGTAACAATTCTGTTTACTGGACAAAAGCTCCTCTAATGGTCAATGACTGCATGCAAGCTAGAGTATGCATCTTTGTAGAACTTGTATATCTACAAAGGATTGTAGATTTTACTCCCAAATACACATAAATCACTTTAAATCAGCAATCCATCTAAGATTAGCAGCATATAAAATGTAGTAGTACATTACAATTATTTATTGTGTAAAAAGCTATTTGACAGATTGGTGTAGGATTGAAGTAGGGGATTCTGGGCATGAGTATCAAGCTGCTCTAGCATGCAGCTGGTCCAAGAAGCCCACGCCTTGCGTTAAGCAGTGTCGAACAGCCTTGTCTATCCAAAGAACCAAATGTAACAGCATGTATAGGCAAAGCAGAAGCAACAGCTAGGCATATGATATGGTTGGTGTGGGGCACTAAGAGACAAACCTATTTACAGCAACAACATGAAAACAGATCCACTGAAACGATGAGTCTGCAGTTTGACTGACTTTGCATTGGAGACTGTGATGTGAAGATTTACACTGTGGCGCCATCTACTGGGCATGAGTCAGAACTAGGACACAAGTTTCCCTTACTAGAGGTAGTGTTTTTCCTCAAATGTTTGTGAAGAGGCCAAAAGTACCTTATTGCTTGGTTCCAACTTCAGGGCCTTCCTCAGAATTCTAATGGCTTCTGCATATTCACCTTGCAAGGCCAATACCTAGAGATAGGTGACAACACGTCATTTCTTAATACAAAGATAAATAAATAGATACTCGGAACCAGATCAGACAGCGAGTAAGATGTACCTTGCCCATGCGGAAAAGTGCCTTTATGTTGTCTGGCTCGTAGGCCAATGCTGAGACACAAGACTTCAGCGCTGCATCATAGTGGTCCAGCTTCAGCTGAGAAGCGGCCATGTTGTTCAAACACTTCACCTTCACATCCATTAGCTCATTCTCCTCCTCAGGACTTATGTCCACTGCACCAGAAGAAACCACGATGTAAAGAACAGAAACATCAGCAGAAATACATTACAAACAAAAATCTTGCCAAACACACACTTGGTCTTGAGATGAACTTCCTTTTTATTTCCTCCTGATGCCTGAACATTCCTGCCCATCCCAAGTATCTCACCTTTAGAACTAGATTCAGTGATCTGCAGGGCAATGCTATAGGAGTTAACTGCAAAGGCATAATCTCCACGCTGGTAGTGGGTGTTGCCCCTCTCTCTCTTCTGGCTGGCCAGGGCAATCCTCTCTGCAGGAGGCAGGAGCTCCAGGTCTGAAGCATCAATGACCTCTAGCAGTTCCACCTCCAGAGTCAGCTCGGCATTTGGGGGAACCTCAGGGTCAATGCTAGCAAGGGGGAAGGCTCAGTCAAATTTAGAAGTTCAGGAATTTATAACAGTCAATCATATTACACACAGGGTATTTGTAATTTGCTTCTCTGTGTGTCCCGCTGAAACTTGCATTCATTCATTTCATAAGATGGAGTCAAAACGCAAGAGCAGCAAGGAGTTCAATGATCTTCAATGGGAACATATAGTACTGTATGTTGCAGGGAGAGGAAACACAATGGCCTCCAAAACACCCTGCCATTTAGAGGTAGGAATCAGCACAATGAAGACAACACAGTTTAGAACAATAAAATAGAGTCATGGGAGTTAAGTAAGGTTTCCACAAAGGAGACTCTAAGGGCCAAGAATGGTACTAGGTAAAAGCAGGTGAGCACATGGTCAAATACAAGCTGTTGTAGGCAGAATATTGCTTGTCATCAAGTAAATAGGACATCAGGCCCCCTCAGTGACAAAATCATGTTTGCTGTTTGGCTTCAAGTGAAGGCCAGAGAGACAATCAGTGAGAACATGATAGGAAGACAGTCTGCGAGGCTGCAGTATGTACTGTACAGTGCTCTAGTCTAGATAAGACTGTCTTTCCACTTCCTATTCCTTCTGACAAGAGTATAGGTGTTGTCCACTGGTTGAGTTTATGTTGATAAAGAAAAGGACATTCGCTAGATAGTAATATTGCAGATAGGTCTTTTCATATGACTATCATGTTATTTATATTTCAACTGCAATGGCAAAGAATGTCACAAAATAAAGTCAAACAATGAATAGTAGTTGGATCTATGCAAATTGCCTACCTCCCCCGGGCACCATATGTATATTTTGCATCAGCCTGGATGAGGGCCTTCTCTCCCAGTTCCATGAGCTGCACTGTGAGATCCAATGCCTGAAAGGAGAAACAGCTTACTGCAGTACAACACCGATATCACAAACAACATAACCTCAGTTGCCTTTATGAGTAATCGGAAGTTGCAGATTCTGTGTGACCTAAAATAAACATAAGAAATCTCTCTGTACATTCCAATTTGAAAGAAAAATGTCATGTCGTCCTATTTTTTACCTGGATGACATCACCATCTCCTAGAGTGAAGGAGAGCTCAGGCTGCTCCTCTACAAGTTTCCCATCAGTCAGGGAGGTCTTAAGATGAATTTTGACATTCTGTCCTTTCTGTGGTCGGCTGTCTCGCCCTTTCCCTGCTTCCAAGATTTTCTTTTTCAGTTGGTTATTACCTGCAGACAGACATAGTAATATCAGTCTTAAGCACATCATAGTTATCTATTTAGAGGATTTTTTAACCTTTATTACCAATGGAAGGTTGACAGAGTGGAAGCTCTGTTACACACATTTACACCTGCCAAGTAGAAACTTAGTCTAATATCTGCCACTGAGCAAGAGAGATAAATGCCTTGCTTAAGGGCAGCGCAACAAATGTCTTGCTCAAGGGCACCTTGTTGAGGGTAGCGGAAGGTGTGTCTCAGTTTTTCAGATTTGGTTCTACCACCATGTTTGGGATTCCACCTCTCAACGTTCCAGTGAGAAACTTGTCTCTCCAACTTCATACTGGAGGAGACTTTGTGCTAGCTAGATCCTGTTTTGTTCCATGCTTTGGCCTACATACCCAATACATCCAGCCATTCTTCCAGTGGAGCTGAAGTGTCAGTATCTTTGTCCGTTTCTGTCTTTCCAGACGTGTCTAGCTTGGTCTTCTTCCCACCCCCAGCATCTTCCAAGGGAGGGGGGTCATCGTCAATGTCCTCTTCATCTAGAATCTCAAAGTCCTCCCCGCTGTCCAGCAGCGAGGTTCTTCCAGACTTCTTGACTGACAAAACAGTATCGTGGCCATCGCTAGCTTCGATGGTCTCCTCTTTTTCAGTCATCTGTAGAATGAAATATAAAATAATGAAGGTAACGTTAACCGACTAAAATGTAATTGTATTGACTTCTTCATGGCATATTAGATAACAGTGTCAACTAACATATAATTATCCACCTAATTATCGACCTAACTGCACTGATGAATCGGTGCTAACGGATTGTCATACCATGAGATTAGCGAAGTGCGTTGCTAGCTAGACCAGCCGGATTTGTTCACAACAATGATTAACGTTACAATCCATATCTTTATAGCATTAGCTTGCTATGATAAGTAAGTCCAACAACCTGCAATTCAGTTGCCATCTGTCAGCCCATAGTCTGACAACTAGGTTCCAGCAACGTGTTTTGAATAACTACCAGGCTAGCCAACCTAGATGTTTCCAGAACTTTCTGAGAAGTTAAGTAATGTTTCTTCGGGCATCTAACATTAGCCGAGAAATGTGACGTTAGCAAGCTAACGTTAGCTGTTTGATAGCTAATGTTAGCCGACAGTGAGGTTCGCTTGTATGGCAATGTATTGCTGCATATTTCGTCTTCTAATATAAATTAAAATTGCATGTGGTACCTCTAAATATTAAAACAAATCGGACCTCACCACCAAATAATATGTTGGGGTTTGCTTTGATCCGGGGAGAAACAAGTCTGAGGTCCCAGATCCGTCTGTCTGTCTATTTAGTAAAACGCTTCCTTCCTGGTAACCTTGGTTCCACTGTTCCTATTGGACCGTTCTAAGCGGTCATGCGCACACTGAAAGTATGTTAGACTATAGTTTTATTCATAGTTTTATTAAACCATCTAACTTTTAGGTGTGTCTAAAAGGTCTAGTTCGTTTGATCGGAAAACGATGCTAAATTTAACTATTTAATGTATTTCAAATACTACTAATTTCAGCTTATTTTCAGTGGAAATGATGGAAAAAGCTTACTGCAACAATATCCAGGGTGGTTTTCATATTCCCAGGTTCGAAAACAATACATCTTAAACAGGGCAGGAAACGAAATGTTTAACTCATTGGCCACAGTGATTGTTGTTTCCAAAATTCACTGGTTAATTTGAAATGATTACCTAGAAAATTTATAAATTCCCCACCCTGTTCACAAACTCAGTCTCCTTTTCATGGTCAATGATGTAGCCCATAGTAGTCTAAATGGTATATCACACATTCTTGGTTCACTGCTTTCTCTCTTTAAGAAAGTGTTTTTCATAATCATTACTATAATATACTGTAACTGCCCTAAGCCACAAGAGTAACATGTACGTTTTTAAATGAAGTGGTACTAATTAAATTGATTCTCTCAAAGAGCCTAGTTTACCACACAATATGTTTATGCTTTCCATAATAGTGAACTAAATCTAGGAAAGAATCACAAACATGATTGTATTGTCCAAAAAAATAAAAATAAAGGGGTGTGAAACATTAATGTGATATAAATTACATTCACGTTCTCAGATGAGCCTGGACACAAGTGGGATCCAAAGGGGACTTGAGCATGTGTCAAAGTTCTCTCTTGGGAAGCCAAGGGCAATATAATAGATTATAATAGAGATATAAGGGTATTTCCCATCTATCTATCTATCTATCTATCTATCTATCTATCTATCTATCTGGTGGGTTCTACTGAGGCATACGTAAGGAAGACATTCAAACAACAAGGAAAAATCAAATGACATTTATTATTGATGCATTGTTTCTTTTTTGATAAGCAAATTATCTGTTTTTCTTTCAGTCTAAAGAAACTTTACAATATAAAGAAACATACAAAGGACATCTTTATTACCTACACAAGACACCTAAGCCCCTAAGACAATATTCTGAACTATCCTACCATGAAATACAAAGCAAACCCAAGAGACAGACTGCTTCATATTGAATACTGCCGTGTCGTCAGAAAGGACCATGAACAGTACAGGAGAATCATTTATATCCCCTTCCCTTGAATCCCCACCCAAACCCAGCGTAACCACCCCCACCCACCCAGTGAATCGTCCTAATGGTACAGTATTATACATCACAATAGAAGTACAGAGATGGCCAACAATCGATATACACAGAGGACTGAGAGGATCAGTGAGAGCATCAATCTATACAACGCTATTACAGGAGTGAATAGCAAAGGACACAGTTTTTCCCCATAAGTATTACTTTTTGATCTATTCTTAATTTAAAATGAGGTTCTCTAAGTATTTTTTCCTTTTTAAAAGTTTTTTTTCTTAAATTGATAAAAATCCTTCATATTAAAAACTGTAATATGTGGTCGCATGTTTTTTATGAGACGATGGCCTTCGGAATAATCAATCAAATGATTATTCAAAAACCAATATTAAAATTTGAATGAATGACATAGGAGGCAAGTGCAGAGTGAGGTTGCCAGTTGCATGAGAAGTCTTGCAAACATCCTCATTTACTTCTCCCTGTCCTTACAACATATTTGGTGGCAGTTTTAGCCTATTTCAAGTATCCATCTTGCCCACCATACAAGTGTTTAGCATACAGATTCCATTTGTTATGTTACTGTAATTTATACATTTTAAATGTAAATTTAGTCTTTGCCAACATGAACCAAATCTTAAGCGTATCGTCTCTCTATTATGAAAAACATGGACAATTTATTTATAATTTACTTTAAGCTGTATTCATTGGTAGTGACTGACATATCAAAACATGTCAATGATATCAAAATGCATTATACAGTATTTACAAAAAAGGAAATTAAAGAAGAGAGGAGGGGGTGGAGGAGAGAGAGGTGGGATTGTAGAAAGAGGGTAGAGAGGGAACAAAGGGAGGTGTATGTCACTACATTGAAGGAACACTGGAGAGAGCGTTTCCCAGGCCACTGATAGCTTAAAGGATAATGGACCTGAATCTTTAACCCTGGAGATGTCCATGTTGAACTCTGAATGCAACATAGCTCACAATGTCAGAAAACTGGCAAGTATATCACCAACCAAAAGAGGCTACAATGTTTTTTTTGTTATTGTTGGTTCAAACACAGTAGGTGTAGGTTCAAACACAAGTAGGTGCCGTAGAGCAATATTATGAGTGATACAGCAATTTATACCTTTGAAACAGTGACAGAGGTTCAATCAGGTCACGTAATATCCTTAAAATAAAAAATAAAAAAATGGAAAATGGAACCATTTTTTTCCTTCTGTGCAGATTCTATGGGCTCTTTAATTTATTTTTTTTCTCGAGACATTTTTTTCCTCTTGAATACACTTCATAGAAATACAAAGAAAGACAATCAACAATATAGCAAGAATAAATGAGAAAAGGTTTGACTCACAATTCAGTCCAACCAAATGAAAATATCTCCATTGTAAAAGCAGCCTATTATTGTTCCTCTTCAGACCACGGAGGCTGCATCATCCATTCCTCCCTTGTAACGCCACATCCACCCAATACCCAGGATCCAATATCCAGTACATACCGCCCTGGACTCACAGAAGGAACCGGTCAATGGGTGCTCCAAGGGGAAAGTTAGTTAGCCTGTCTTGTGTGGGCCGAGACAGTGGATTATAAGGATCTGTGACCTCAACCCAAACTGAACGCAAGAGGGCAGGCTTCATGTTTTCAATCAGAGGTCCAAGAATCTCTCTGAATTCACAGCAACGAAGACACTGGATAGGGACCAGATTGAGTCATAGGAGGAAAGTTTGCAACTCGAATCCAAAAATAATCAAGCAAAGTCATAAAGGGGAAAGAGACACTTTTCAGGATTCACGGACAAGTTGTAAATAACAAATAATAAAACAACCACAATACAAGCTAAATATGTTGTATTTACAGGCAAGACCAAATCCATAGACATAGAAAATAGGATCTACAAATCTCTCTTGCTCTGTCCATTACTGAATGAGAAATGGCAAGACAGATGGGCAGTTGTGAATAAATCAAAAGAAATGTTCAAAGCAGCCTGTCCTGAAAATCATATTATGAATTTAATCTGAGTCCTAAGTCCATTATCACCCAATAAAAACAATTAAATAGTGAGAGGAGGGGTGCTTTTTAAGACAGCTAGCTAGATGCTAGGACTAGGACTGATTATTCAGGAGTACCAACAGACACATTATGCCAAAAAACAGCAAGGCTCTGGGAAAGCCTGTTTTTCTGTGTATTGATAGTTTTGGCTGATGTAACACCTCAGAACGAACCATTGCTTTCGGTGAGGACAGTCAATTATTCCTATCATACTCATTTGGCGCTACAAACCTTTAGATAGTGAAGACACTGGCTACAAGTTCCTTAGATAACTGAAGGAGAGGTATGTGAAAGGAGTGTGACACAACAAGACAAACAAACATCAAATACCTAAAATCATGTAAACAGAAGTATCATTGTGCATTTTTTGAGTGTGTGCTTATTCTGTCATTGTTGATGCTGCTGCTGAGATAAAATGTGCCCTTAACAGGAAATCATAACTACATCATTAGAACAATAATATCAATTATGAAAATTATAATAATATCAACAAAAAATACAGACAATTAATGAAAACCATTCTTGCCCTAAAATAACATTATCAGTTCATCTTTTTTTCATTTTCTCCCCTCCAAAGGAGCAGAGTTTTTCAATGAGGGCTTTCAGATTTCAACCCCTATCAGTCAACTACTGCTTGCCCTATAATTTACGTTGCGGTCAGCGTGATATACATGGAGTGGTGGTGGTGGTGGTGGAGTGGAGCTGGCTGCAGGGCAGCACCTTGATTGGGTATTAAATGCCACCCGCAGAGGCAGGCAGTGGACTGGGGCGAGATAGGCCAGGAGCAGGCCAGGGCTCTCGCTGTCCTGGGCCCGTGACGAAGCCCGTCGGGGACGAGAGAACCGGTGACGAGATCCTTCCTGTTGCTTGAAGACTGTTTCATGTTCTCACCCCCATTTTACAGGCATTGGGATGGGGGACCTTCAGGGGAGTCCTGCTTTCCAGGGGCATCCCCAGGGGCTGTGTGGC
>OMKK01003783.1:13596-29697 GCA_900302305.1 Polymixia japonica | reverse complement strand
GAGATATATCTCTCTCTCTCTCTCTCTCTCTCTCTCTCTCTCTCTCTCTCTCTCTCTCTCTGCCCTTCTCCATAAGCCATTCTCTGAATTCACTTACTTTTGCTTTAAAAAAAATGTTGTGACAGAATCTAAATCCCTGTGCTTTCTTTTCTTTCTTTTTTTTACGTCATTGCCTAATGAATCTGCCCAGATCAAGCGTGTGATACGTGGCAGTAATGAGACAGGAAGTCTGAAGGTTCATGAGAGGTTTATAGCTGGCTCGTTGGCTGGAGCCATAGCTCAGACTGCCATCTACCCAATGGAGGTGAGACCTGGCCGACACGCGCGCGTACGCACACGAAACGTACACACAAGGCTTTCTGGTTTTGTTAGACCTATGACTGGACTGTACTCATCGTCTCCGAGCTCTCTTCTTCACCTCTCTGTCTCAAATGTCTGTCACTGACTGACTGACTGACTGACTGACTGACTGAGGAAGTTACACCATTCGTTGTTTGCAGTCACGTGATTCCGATGATGCCCGAAATTCAGATGGAGGGCAGGAAGTGAAAAGCAGAATGGACAAGATGGAGGAAAGCCCGTGCTGTGCTAGTTTAGACGATATTACGAGAGAAAGGTATAAACAGAAAATCACAACATACTGTATATTGGACGTGATCCTTATGTTATGAATACATCTAGCGCCCTCTAACAACAAGGCTTTTGGCCACAGTTTCGCACATCTAGGGGTGGGCGATACCACAAATTTTGGTTTCGATCCATTACCAAGTAATACTAAAGAGGAGGCATCTTGCAGCGTGTGTGTGTTGTTGACAGTGAGCTCACAGCAGCAGCAGAGAAGCAAAGACTGCACGCACTAAGAAGCACGTTCACGTGCACAGGACATCATCTACGCTCTTGTAGCGAAGATGACACCGAAACCGAGTTTGCAGAGACAGTTTCTCTACTCTTGATGAAATTAAATTGTGAGAAAGAGAGAGACGGATTTCTTTTCTGGTATCGATCCTATTGACGCTAGAATCGATCTTCAAAACGAGACGTAGTATCTGTAGTATCGATACTTTTGGTATCGATCCGCCCGCCCCTAATTGACCATACAAGGTCCAGCCATATATTAGGTTTTGACCTAGTCTTGTTATTTCATTTCCATCTCTCCTCCTTTTACCCAAGGTGTTGAAGACCCGCCTGACCCTAAGGACAACAGGCCAGTACTCTGGAATAGCAGACTGTGCCAAGCAGATCCTCCAGAAGGAAGGTGTCAGGGCCTTCTACAAGGGCTACATACCCAACCTGCTGGGCATCGTCCCTTACGCTGGCATCGACCTGGCTGTCTACGAGGTCAGAGGCGCACGGATACACACATACACACACACACACATACACACACACATATAAACCTAGCAAAGACCTATAGACCATGTACCTTCTTCTACCTCCTCCTCCTCACCCCCAGACTCTTAAGAACACTTGGCTACAGAGCAACCAAGGTTTGGCCGATCCGGGAGTCATGGTGCTGGTGGGCTGTGGTGCCATCTCCAGCACCTGTGGACAGCTAGCCAGTTACCCACTGGCGCTGATCCGCACCCGCATGCAGGCCCAAGGTGAGAGGATTTGTGTTCCTTGAAAGTATAGATGCACACGGAGAAGCAAAAGAACACAAAATAACATAGTAGCTAGATTGTCGGTGAACCAAATGTAAACACTGCTTTGTATTTTTGCTGGCCTTTGGTTAGTATATTGGCTAGAGCAAATTAGCCACAACTCGTAACTACCCAGCTGGCTTGTGTCTGTCTGTGTACAGTGAGAGGTGGCTGTGTTTGACCTTTCTCTCCCTTCAGCCTCAGTGAAGGGGGCGCCCCAGCTCTCCATGATGGGCTTGTTTCAGAACATTGTGACCCAGGACGGCGTGGCCGGACTTTACCGGGGACTTTCCCCCAACTTGCTGAAAGTCATTCCTGCCGTCAGCATTTCCTATGTGGTCTACGAATACATGAGGAAGGTCCTGGGGGTGGGAAATGAGAGGGGGAGATGAGGGAGGTAAAGGATGCGGGTGGGAAGGGAAGGGAAGAGTAACGAGATAGATAAGGGGTATGGGAGTGAAGTGTGGGGGTTTTGGGGGACAACTTGTTTGCACTACAAGCACCTACAGTATAATCAAGTCTTCCAGCAATGCACAATGCCTTGGAGTTGGGCCATGGCCGTGATTGAATGCATTATTGTGATTAACATGAGAATAGGAACTCTTGACGTATGGGAGGGAGAGGTGGTCAGAGATGTAGGGAGGGTAATAAGGAGAGCACAAGATGGAAGGAATGGAAAAAAACAAATCCGCCCTCGTCACCGTAGGATCAACGACGTGTGTAACCTTGTGTGGAAGCAAACGCAATTACGAAACCTCGCTTGAACTACCAGTTGCTATGACGAGTGTCACGTTTGATATATCGCATGCAGTGCATGCCAACAGTTGTCTTTCGTGTGAAAACTTAACATCTAACTGCACTGCCTTTTGAACCGGGCGGTTTACAAATATGAAGACTTGCTCAAACTTGCTTGAGGACTTACCGAAAAAATAAAAGGAGATGCCTGTGACCAAATTTGGAACCTTGTTACATTCCTACAGTGCTGAACAAGCCACGGAAGGATAAACGCAATATATTTTCTCCCCCAACCCATCTTTAGGTGGTGCATGGAGAGTGCGTTGGATTAATTAAGACAACTGTTCCACCTCATTTCTCTTGGAGAAATCCTCAAGTATCTACACTCATCTGGGTTCCAGAGGAATTATTAAACCACGACGCCCTTACATTTACCTGCCTTTAAAAAAAAACACACTACGAACAGTAAATTGCTTCCCTCACGATCGACAAACAACAGACAATTACCTGACACGAACTCTTAAATTGAACTTGTTGAAACAGCCGAGATGGTGAAACAGGATGATGAAAAGATGCGGTCAACTTTCTGTTTCCTGAAAAGGGCTACTTCTGCATAGAGAGCAAACCAAAGGACTTCAGCATTTACAAGGGTAAAAGCCATAGGATTTAGCTCTATACTGTGGGAGAAATATTATGGGAGGATTCATCACAACCTCTTATTCAACGTGTTCATGAGTTTTTGATTTTTAATAGCATTTCCGAACTAAATTTGTAAAGGTGCTATTTGTAATATGTTAAAATCAAATAAAAAGTTGAATTACCGCACTGTATCATAAGATATAGTATAATGTTGATTGTCTGAAAGCTTCCTCTCTTTCTCTCTGTTTTGATTGTGCTTCAGTGATGATGTTACCCTTTACTGTTACTTTCTGGCCTTTAAAACATATATATCTGTTCAAAATACATGTTCAAAACAGTGTTTAAATCTTTCTATGCTTTGCATTTTCTGATTCTAATCAGTTTTTTTTAATTTATTGTGAAGCCTATTATTTAAATCTTATAATACTCAAATATATGCATGCATGGTGGTGCCTTGAATTAAAATAAAATAATATAATTCATACCATGGAGCTTGTCTGAATTGCTTCAGTTTTTTATACCTATTTTTTAAACATATGATAAGTGTCCTACGGAACCTTCAGATTTGATACAATAATGGACACAGTGGAGCATGAAGGCAAATTTCTCACTTCATCTTGTTCGATTTAAGGCCTTGTGTAGACCTTAGTAGTAACAATGTGTGGGCCACATACCAAATAACATGAATCAAACCTTCACAAGATGTCACGCCCTTCCACTGGAACAGGCCCACGTCGTATTGAGCAACAGGCTGTACAATAATTCAGCCTTCAAGAACATGAAAATAAGTAGGCCTCTAAGCAAGGATTTTTCCCATTTGTGATGAATGGCAAAGAGCTACCTGAGCTGCATTTTGAACTGACTCATAATGAATAATATTAATAATAAATGAAACAGATTCATGGTCTGACATGTTTAACAGAACGCCAAGAAAGAGAACATATGTATTACTGTCTAATTGTCTGGAGGTGAGGGTTCTATAGGAATCACCCTAAATCTGAAGTTGTGTTTTCTCTTTTTTTCTGTTCTTTACTCTATTTTACTCCATACTATTAAATTCCTTCATAATCTCCTCCAAAACTGTAGAACAGATATTCATAATTCATATCAAAGCCTTCATCTCCATCTCCATATGCATGACAGACTGATGACCATCCGAATTCAGGTCAGCAGTGCTGCTATTTGTACCAAATTAAAGATCCCATTAACTGAATAGTGTCTTTTTGGATTGTTCATTTTAAACTTGAGGTAGTAACCTTGAGGGACAGGACACGTGAAAATGACAAAAATTATACTTTTGTTTTACGTTTGCACTCACAAAACAGTCCAAGATAGATTTTTTCATTCTTCTTGTAAATGCACGATGAAGGTAACATTCTGACTGACTTAGAAACTTTGACGTGCTGTGCTGAGCCTTTTTTGTAAAATTTCATGGATACAAAGATCAGTTTATTTGTCTGTGGCATGCTAGTAATTTTTGAACAGGCACAGTGATCCATTTGACTATAATCAAATTCCATCATTGTTTTTTTGCATATATGTTATAATCATCTCATGCGTTTGAGCATTTGATTAACATTCACAACTGTGATGTACCCTCCCACTGTTAAACTCTTAGTGCTATATTTCTTTTTCATTTCTGGGGTTTTCAATGTGTTCTGCTTGTGTGACATTGTTGTGCATATTAGTTGTTACTCCTTCATGGTAACTGTACAGTTTCCCTGATCTTCCCTGTTCTTTATTATCTGGAACTGTTTGTTCAACACCGTAAATCTATTGAGTATACACAATAAATTCACAATAAAATCCACTCACTCACTTTTTTCAAATGGAACTGCTTGAAAAGGTTTTTGGTGCCTGTACTGCAATCATCTACCTCTTTTTATGGAAACATATCACATTTCCTAACCCATTGTGCTCTTGTCTTTCTGCTCCATCTGTATCATGCATATTTATTAAAGTGTGACCTAAGGATAGAGAAGAAAGCTCTGCTCTTTGAAACAGTTGTTCGGACATAGTTACTGCCAAGGACAATATATACTTTATCAAAAACAATACATTATAAGGAATGCACTGTATCTTACATGACCTATTCCCGGTTTTCATTTGCAGAATGTTACTGCTTTATAACAAATATATATCACATATATAATAATGTAGTTATTTAATGTTTAAAACACTAAACCATAATTCATAAAACAATACAAAACAAATAGCAAATGCAAACCTGGGAATAGGTCACGTAAGGTCTAGTGCATTCGTTATCATTAAAAATATGATAACATGTTGATTTTCCTGTGGGTATCTTTGTGTTTTCAACAATACAAAATAAAAAGCCAGTGACTCAAGTCACACACAACACCCACTTTGGCTGTTATTCATTCCACACAATATGCATCATACGCTCTCTAGTGGGCAAATGTTGCAAAGTAGATAATTGTCTACCTCAAGGATCCCAAAAATATGGTTTTAATGTGAAATAGCGCCTATTTTTTGAATGGCTGGACGCAAACTGTCAATCAAGAACTTGCTTAAAAGCGTATTCATATATGTGGGCGTGTAAATTACGTTACGATTCCTCCCCTTAGACGCGCTGATTGGTTATTTGAAGGCGGTAGAGCCCCGCCTCCCGGGCCGTCCCCATCCTTTCCAATTTCTCGTCTTCCCGCTTCTGCGCAACTCTACCCGATCGGACCAAGCTAGCTTGTCCCCTTGTGCGTCTATTCATCGTGAGCAGCATGTCTGGATACGGCGCTTTGCCGACAAACGGGGCCGGTGCTGGAATTAAAAAAGATGCCTTTGCCGACGCAGTACAGCGAGCCAGACAGGTACATATCTATCTATCTGTTGTAGACGGGAGATGTTGTGTCCGACAGGAGGAGTGTGGGCAGGCTAGTTAGCTTGTGGGCAAAACCGTGTACCCCAGTTAGCTTGCCAGCGGGCTCGGACGCCTTGGTAGCGGCGTTAGCCTTAGCTCACCAGTAACGTGAATTACTGGGTTAGCTAGTTTGTTAGCCGGCTAGCTAGCTGGCTAATGCTAGTAACAAGGCCATCCATTAGGTTAGCTTGCCAGGTTGCTGAATCAAAGGCCAGAAAAGCGTGTATAGGTTGTGGGCTGCGGCAGACAACGTGCTCCACATAATCAGTCTTGAATGGAGAGTTAATTAATACAACTTGTCACCACCGGTACTCTTGGATTAGTTGGCCCTAACTTAAACGTAAATGTTTAAGTTCGCGTTAGGTTAAATAGTTAACATTAACATTGTGATTGTACTTTCTTAGCCGGAGTGTGTGTAACGCTGTAGTAAGTAGCGTTAACTAGCTAGCACGTCTGAATGATCAGTTGATGTAATCATGGCAAGAAAGGTCAGTCGATTGCCCCAATATATTATCAGTCAAAGGTTTCTGATAAGTAATTCAATGCTTTATCAAAATAGCTTTTTAAAATATCAGTGCCCTTTGATTTTTGTCTTGCATGGTCAATGCCACCGAGGTGCTGCCAGGTCACTCTTGATGGTGTTAAATTATACTCCTACATAGTAGCAACCTACTTTAACAGAAATCAAATGCGACAATCAGCTATCTCTGAGAAATTAAGTCGTCGCAGCAGCAAAAAATCAGGGTATAGACGAGCATAAGACAAGTAGGTGGTAAGTAATGTAATACAAGTGCTCAAGGCAGCCGTGGTACAAAATTGGTACAACAAATAAACGAATGAGGATACATATACCAATATTGGGGAACAAGTATAATTATGCACAATATGCATTGTATTGGCAGGAAAGACTAAGAATTTGAAATCTAAATAAAATGAATGGATATTTGTGTGCAAATATCCATTGTAGTTATTTATATTGTGAGGACCATAGAGGAAGGTAGCATATGTACAGAAAAAAATCTCATAATAAATCTAATATTTTTATATTATCTATAACTCCTCTGTCCATTAATTCTGATCTCTTTGTCAAACACTGACAAGTGCCACAGATGTATAGAGACTCTTAATTTCAGTCCCTTATGTCCCTCACTGTGATGTGTTACGAACCGTTGGCTTCATCCAGTGTTCATCTGTCTTTTCAGATTGCAGCAAAAATTGGTGGAGATGTTGTCCCCACAATGAGCAACAATGGAGGAGCTGAGAGTTATCCGTTTACGGCCCAGAAACGATCACTTGAAGATGCAGGTCAAAAGTCAATACAAACAGGTATTCTGTTCACATTATTTTTGCTTGCACTACAAGACTTACCTGGTCTTTCTTTTGTTTTCAGATCAACCAGACGCTAAAAAGTTGGCATCACAGGGTGACAGAGATTCTGCATTGTGTATGTTGAACACACACACACACACACACGCGCACATATACTCCTCCTAGCACACACTTTCCCTTGCCACTGTTTCCATGTCTGACAGATTTTTCTTCCTTTCCAGCCATTGGAGCTCAGCTGGCTGCACTGTCCCAACAAAGGTATAGTTACTATTTTGGTTGTTCTGCTTTTGGTTTTGACTCTGAAATGAGGTACTCAGTGAATCATTGTTTCTTACCCTTCCTCTCTGCAGCGCCAGGCCCTCCTCCATGACAGAAGAATACCGGGTGCCTGATGGCATGGTTGGTCTCAGTGAGTACATGTGCACACATTCCCCAGACAACAAAAGCCCTCTCTGAGGCGGTGCTTCCAATGGTGTTTCAAACGCATATAGACCAAAACTTAACAAGGTGTTCATTGTGTCCTCTTCAGTCATTGGTCGGGGGGGCGAGCAGATTAACAAGATACAGCAGGATTCTGGCTGCAAGGTCCAGATTGCATCTGGTGAGCTACGTGTTAACCCCTGGTTTGATAAATCAACAAAGTATAACCTAATTCGTGAATATACTTTGACATGTATGTTATATATGTTGGTATGTATTTTTCTTCTCAGAAAGTGGGGGTCTTCCAGAAAGGAGTGTTTCTCTCACCGGATCAGCAGATGCCATAGAGTAAGTTGGTGTCTGAACACTTGCATTGCTCAGTGTCCTCTATATGCTCTTGTCAACTCGATCCATGTTCCTTTCCTTCCACTTCCCTCATCCTTGGCTGACTGAACAATACATTTCATTCCTTACTTTTCTTTTTTTTATCTCTCTCTCGCCTTCTTACACTTTCTCTCCTTAACCTTTGCCCTGACTTTTTATTTCTGTTTCTTCTAGGAAAGCAAAGATGTTTCTGGATGAGATTGTGTCGAGGGGCCGCGGCACTCCACCCTCCTTCCATGAGTCTAGCAACGGGCAGGCGGGCTCCATGCAGGAGATGATGATCCCTGCAGGCAAGGCCGGCCTCATTATCGGCAAAGGAGGAGAGACCATCAAACAGCTACAGGTGAGACTCAAAGGGACTCTTGGTCTAATAGTGGTAATGATAATGATAATTTTACTCTTGCTATGATACGAGTGTTGATATTGAAACACAATGTCTGGCAGAAATGATGGAATCACTTTTATTTGGCTGTGATCGTTTGAACCTTTTTTAAGCGCAGTGAGTGTATATAGCTCCGTGCATATGGAGAGATGCTATTAAAGTCTCTTTGAGCAATCCAACACTTCCCTCTCTGTTGCTACTTCCAGGAGCGAGCTGGAGTGAAG
This sequence comes from Polymixia japonica, assembly GCA_900302305.1. Lineage (NCBI taxonomy): Eukaryota > Metazoa > Chordata > Actinopteri > Polymixiiformes > Polymixiidae > Polymixia > Polymixia japonica. The sequence continues at coordinate 21,066 of OMKK01003783.1, read as the reverse complement.
ATGATTCTGATTCAAGATGGCTCCCAGCCACCCAACATAGATAAACCCCTACGCATCATTGGAGATCCTTACAAAGTCCAGGTACCCTCGCTGACGGAGGAAACGATCTTTGAGCGTAAAGTGGTTTCTGCCTCTCTGTATCTTCCTAGTCACGTTGTCTTTTCTTCCTCCCGCCTTTCGGCACTTTTTCAGCAAGCGATGGAGATGGTGAATGAGATTCTGCGAGAGAGGGATCATGCTGGTTTTGGAGAGAGGAACGAATTTGGATCCAGGATGGGAGGAGGGGGAGGAGGAGGTGGTGGAGGTGGTGGAGGTGGCATGGATGTAAGTATTTTTTCATGTAGGTGTTTTGTAAATAGAATTTAAATCTGAAGCACTGAGACAATAAAGGATGTCGACTTACTTTGCCTCAATGTGACCTAGATTCTAGAACTCCAGACTGGTGATGATGAATTGAGTCTTGAGTGGCAGTTTAACTGGGGATGCGACTCGGTGGCTACACCGTTCTTGAAAGTATTGGTTCTGATTCTACAGGTGCCTGTGCCTCGCCACTCTGTGGGAGTTGTGATTGGTCGAAGTGGGGAAATGATCAAGAAGATCCAGAACGACGCTGGAGTCAGGATACAGTTTAAACCAGGTGAGCACTACAAACATTTTTGAGATTGTATCATAAAGCAAGCTCATGTGCTTTATGAACATGGTTCTAGGTCACAGAGATGAGTTATTCCATAAACATACCTGGTTACACTTCTATATTTTCAGCATAACTGCTAAATTTGTATCAATTTCTGTCCTTAGTGCTGCTACAGAGGTGTTTATTTTTGGCATGTTTTGGGAATAGCCTGTCATACACAAAGTTAGCAATTAGGCTTTCATCAGGACTGTATTAAAGGGGAGCCACACATGCAGTTTGTGCTGATTTCCACCTACTTTCCAAATTTAAAAAAATGTAACTTATGGTGGCTGAGCTAGTGGGTGAGCTATTACACTGTCCTCATTCCCCCCCCTTCTACAATCACTGATAATGTTGCCTAGGAACACACCCAGCACCATACCATGGAGGGCAGTGATCTATCACATTGTGCTATCAAGTTATCAGTATATCAAACATTGTACAGATATAGATGGGGGCTGTGGTTCTATGATACTACTTCTGCCACATCCCCGCAACAGCCTTTCTCTCTGGGAGAAAGCTTTGTACATTGGCCACAGGTGCACCTGTTGCAACAGAAAACAACTGTTGTATACTAGTGTTCCAGACAGGGCAAACTAGGGGTGATTAAATCTAGCCTCGAGTGGCATTAATTCCACATGGACACATTTCATAATAACTGGAGTGATTGTTAAAGAAAGTGAGCTTTACATTATAAACTGTTTGCTTCTCAATTAGAAGAAGCAGGAGGCAGATAGCTGATAAGTCTCCACCTGCCAGAAGAACTTGCAGAGCGCATTTCATTCACGATATGATGGATCACTGCCTTCCATGATTGAGCAGAGAGTAGCAGAGCTCTCCTCCCCTGGGGGCTGCATGAAGCCACATATAGGAGCTACACAAACGGAAATAAACCTTTGCGCACCGACCCAACAAACACGTGGCAGGCAGCTCGGATAGCGTGTTACGTCATCAAAAATGGATTGTCAGGATAGTCGTCTATGAGTGAGACGTTTTTATCGTCGATTTGGTCTGAAGAAACTATTTAAGATAAACTCTGCCATTTCACGCAACTCCACAACAGCCGCGTGAAATAGTCTTCTCCTCAATATGCAACATGATATCCTGTTGTCTAAGACATTACCTTCCTCTATTGTGAAACGTAATAAATGCATAACAATGAGAGCTCCAGGACACTTGCCATCTCAAGGACGTAAATATTACGAGAGTAGGGATGTGCGCTGCAGCATTTGTGTGGTGAGTGAACTATCTGCTATTGCTATCAATCGCTGCTAAATATAGCTCTCAGCTCTCTCTTGCACAATGACTCCTCTCCACAATCTCACTTGGAGATTGGAGATCCCGTTTTAATGTGTAAGCGTAACCAAACCCTCAACACAGCCAATAGTGAGCCCGGCATCTGTAACATAACAGGATACCCTACATCAGAGGGTATATCACAAAATTCAACTGCGATGGAATGCTTTCAACCCATAGATGGCCGTCTCTATACAGATTTACAACTGATTTTGTATGAAAGAACACTTTTACACAGAAATGTCAAGATTTTGACCACAATCAATATTTAGCACTACTATTAACCCAATCAGTTTTCAACCCCCAAAACAGATTTTAGTGTCAAAGTGTTTATTGTCATGTGCACATTATAACACAGGGTCATTCTGAGCAGTGAAATTCTTGAGACATGTCAGCATCAACTATGTAGTAGGCATAGACAAAAAATAGAAAGTAGAAAAATAAGATAAATCTGTATACTAGGTGTTAGGAGAAGTCACAAATAAGGGCAAAAGAAGAGAAGCTAAAGTTGTGCATAAACAGTAACACAGTAAAATAAAATCTAAACTTCCTTCCATTCAGTGCAATTGGAATAATTTAAAATTGTATTAAAAGGCGTAGATCAATCAACAAAGACTGGAAATATGCTGTCAGACGAAGTGCTACTTCTGGCCATACTGGTAGCAAGGGTTCCACTTTTCGCAGTTGAGCTAGTGGAACCCTACGGAACTGCAAAAACTGTCTGAAGGCAATGGTTGTTTTTGCGACCACAAAGGTATGCAGTTTTTTTAAGGCGCAGGTTGAAAACGTTGCATTAACATACCACACTTTAATAGATTTTGTGATCAACATTGAATATCTAAATGACTACTTAAAAACTACAAAGGACTACAAACACATTGCCCGGTTTTAGGTTTTTCGTCAGAAACTTCCTTTTATTCAAAGTGTAGCAGACCTTCGTTCTCGTTTATTTCTATGCTAGGTTAGCAAACAAGTGGCGTTTGATGCATTTATATACCACTCTCTTTGAATTTTGAATACCTTTGAACATTGTTGTCATTGAGAAGCGGGAGGAACTGGTTTTTTTTTTGAGGAAATGGTGCCCAGTATCGCTCAGAAGAACTACAGTGGCATACAAAGTGGAACCGGAGTTTCTGCTGACTAGTCTATCTATCTAATAAGTAGAGCACAGAAATAAAAAAGCATTATAAATTGATGAATAGTAATGTAGGTCATGTAGGCTATTGTAGCATACTACTTATTTCCAGTAACCTTTACCCTCCACGTAGATGAATAAAGATCTATGAATTCCCTGCAGGACGGACAATAAGTAAAAGTCTTGTGATGAGTTCCTAATCATTTAATTGCAATTTTTCTTCTCCCTCTTTCCATTCCCTTCATGTGACCTTTTGTCTTACACTCAATCTCCTGCACCCCCACCCCCAACCCATTCATTGTCACCCCTTCACAGACGATGGTACAACTCCTGATAAGATAGCCCACATTATGGGTCCACCCGACCGATGTGAACACGCTGCCTCCATTATCAACGACCTGCTACAGAGCATCCGCGTCCGGGAAGAGGGAGGCCAGGGGGTGAGTACAGCCTTGGCCACAGAGTGGAGATGTGGTTGAGGTACCTGTATTGAGTACACACACAGGGCTTTCTACCGAGGAGCAGCTGAACCTGACGCGCTGTGTTTTCCTCTCCCAGGGCCCCCCAGGTCCTCCTGGTACAGGAATGCCGCCTGGTGGGCGAGGTAGGGGGAGGGGCCAGGGGAGCTGGGGTCCTCCAGGAGGAGAGATGACCTTCTCTATACCCGCTCACAAATGTGGCCTCGTAATTGGCAGAGGTGGGGAGAATGTCAAGTCCATAAACCAACAGACGGGTGCTTTTGTGGAGATATCGCGTCAGCCGCCACCGAACGGTGACCCCAACTTCAAACTCTTCACCATCCGGGGGTCCCCGCAACAAATTGACCACGCAAAGCAGCTTATAGAAGACAAGATAGAGGTACACACACACACATTACTCACGGAGCCAGTAGAAAACTCAGTTTAACTCTTTAACTCGTATAACTATTGAGAGAATACATAGGGGTACTTAATTCTTAAGTAGAGCTTATAAAAGATCTATGCACGATAGCCTACATGCGTAAGCTATTTTGTTATTTAATTACTTTGATGTTGAATTGATAAACACTGTTTAAATTACCCATTGTCAGTGTGAAGTATGGTGTAAATTATGGTTTCATGCAGACCTGAGAGCTAAATGATTGTTTTATTGTGTCCTGTTTTTTCACTTGTTTTTAAAATGTTACACTAGGTGATTAAAGATACTTTTTCCCTTAAGGCGCATACAATCATATCAGTAACAACTTTTAAACAATTTTTTGTTTAGTGAATAGTTAACAGAATAGGTTTAATCATTTTTTATTATTGGTCATGTCATCCTTTATTACTTGTATAATAAATATCAAATTAGACTTTTATTCAAAGTTGAACAAAATTGATTTGTATTTTGATATAAGATTATTATAAGTTATACATTCCTTTTTTTGTCGCCACTGATCACACAGATTTTGTTCGACACAAGGTATCGAACTAGTTTCAATAGCCTCTTCCTTGTATCTCTCTTAGGGTCCCTTGTGTCCAGTGGGTCCCGGTCCCGGTCCCGGTCCCGGTCCCGGGGGTCCAGGTGGCCCGGGTGGCCCGATGGGTCCCTATAATCCCAACCCTTATAACGCAGGACCTCCCGGCGGTCCTCCCCAGTAAGTACGACCCACCACTTCAAAGCTTCCCTCGAATGAGACTCCTTGGCGAAATCGACAATGTCTGGACTTCCCGTGACTCCTGGACTTGCGGATGCACTCCCGCTAAGTTCTCGAGGGCTTAGGGGCTGTTTTGTGACTTCACGTAACATGTCCTCTCCTTCTCCACAGCGGAGCCCCCGCTGGCGGTCATCAGTACGCTCCCCAGGGCTGGGGAAGCAACTACCAGCAGTGGCAAGCCCCAGCACCACATGACCCCAGTAAGTCCGTCATTTCTCACATCTCGTCCTGTCCACCGCCCATTTTCCTCTCCCTGTTTCCATTCTGCCCTGTAATCTGTTTCCACTGTCCCCTCCTGTCGGCGTCATTTGTTTGGATTCATCCATCATCCCTAACTGGTCTCCTTCCCTCTCCAGGTAAGGCAACAGCAGACCCTAATGCAGCCTGGGCAGCCTACTATGCACAATACTATGGCCAGCAGCCAGGGGGCACTATGTCGGGACAGGCTCCAAGTGCCCCAGCAGTATCTCCAGGGGACCAGAGCCAAGCAGCACAAAACCCTGGGGGCCAGCCAGATTACACTAAGGCTTGGGAGGAGTACTACAAGAAGATGGGCATGAGTACGTCGGATGTGTTCACACAAGATGTTAACGACTTACTCAAATTTCAGTACACGTTTGTTGTTTAGTCATTTCTGCAGTTTGTCTTCTGAGTTAGGAGGGTAGATGCTTGAACACCAAGTCTCTCCAACAACTGATTAATTTAACCCATAGATGCAGGCCACCCAGGTACCCTTTGGTACAGCTAAATTGCAAGCAATGTTACCTTACTCTTATGACCATTGAGCATAACAAAGTTCATTCTGTAGATTTTACTGCTGTTGACAGTGGACAAAACCAAATATGTAAAATGTAACATGGCTAATAGCATGACAGGCTAACGGAAATACAAAAGGAATGTTTAGATTTGGTCTCCGTAACATCTCAAAATACATTTTGTACATTACAAATGTGCAGCTTCCAGTAGCGTGTCATTTCTTGGTTTGTTATTCACTCCGATGTGGATGTTTTCAGCCCAGCCTGGTGGAGGGGCAGCAGCAGCCCCAGGCACAGCGGCAACAGCAGGAGGAGCAACTGGTGCTGGAGGTCAGCAGGACTACAGTGCAGCTTGGGCTGAGTACTACAGACAACAGGCTGCCTACTATGGACAGACAGGGCAGGCCCCTGGACAGGCAGCCACTCCACAGCAGGGACAACAGGTAGAACACAGACACACGAACGTGATCACATAGACACACACACATGTGATGACAGACGCACAACAAACACGCAAGTGATCACATACACACACAAACACGCATGTGATCACAGACACGCATAAAAACGCACATGGTCATATAGACGCACACAAACACGCACATGATCATATAGACGCACACAAACACGCATGTGATCACATAGAAGCACACAAACACACGTGATCACATAGACGCACACAAACACACGTGATCACATACGCACACAAACACACACGTGATCACATAGATGCACACAAACATGCAGAATAGGAGAATTTGGACACCTTCCAACAAGGTAAAATACAGCATATCTGTCATGTCTCTCATTTCAGGCCCAGTGAACTTGATGTTCTGTCCTCTGATTGGATGATCTGTGGTTGAATGGTCTTCGGTTGGATGGCCTCTTGGAGGACTATGGCGGCTGTCTTTACTCACAGTTCTTCCTTTCATGTTTTTTTTTTTGTTTTGTTTTGTTTGTTTTTTTGTCAAGAGATTCTTTTTCTTTGGCTTTGATTAACTGAAGGCCTTGATATACTTATCCACCCAAGCAGTCTCCCCGGCCTACCTTGTTCTCCATTTTTAAATATGAAATCAAAGTTGAAGTGAGGGAAAAATAAACATTTTGGTGATTAATTGAGTAAAACGCCAAACAACAAAGGTTGCCATTCAATTTGTTGTTTTACTTCACTCCCAACTAGGCACCACATCTTAGTGTTATTGCTTGGATGAAGTGAAAGGTTTTTTATGTATGAAAGGAAAATGTTTGTGCGCTCTAGCTAGCACAACACCATCTGTATATAACACGACTCACACTTAAGTAGTCTTTTTTTATTTCCTGAGGTCGTACAATTGTCTAGCAGTACTTTCAGTATTACAAAAATTGAGTATCTTTGTAAAAAATGTTCTTTTGCAAATTAAATTTTTGTCATTTTGCTTTTACAGTTTTTTTTTTTTTAACCTTGCTTCCGTCATAACATTCCCACGGTTTAAATTGCAGGTAAAATGTTCCCTGTTAAATTGCCTTTTTTCTAATTTTCTTTCTATTGCTTATTATCATGAAGGGGGTCATGTGTGTCTGTCTGTATGCTACTGAAAAGAAACATGTATGTGAAAGTTGGTACTAACTGTGTTGTGTGTGTGCCTGTGTGTGTGCGTGTAAGTATGTGTGTGTGTGTGTGTAAGTGAAGTTATTCTGTGAAACTCATGGCCCTCATTTCTGTTCACAACGTTATAGTTGGAAAACCTGGGTTTTTATTTTGTTGCAATAAGTCATGTTATTGTTTGCTGACTTTAATTTTATTTTTTTTACTGCTTGTTTTTAAATACTTAATAAAAACATTCAAATACACTAGTTTCTCGTATGGCGATCAACATTGTGATTCTGAGCTGCTTGGCCCCAGACCAGTCATGTTAAATGTTCGATATAACTGGCAATGCATCTAACATCATGGGAT
>OMKK01003754.1:0-11357 GCA_900302305.1 Polymixia japonica | reverse complement strand
CGCATGCACACAGACACACATACACAAACGCACACACACACACACACACACACACACACAGAAACGCACACACACAGACACACACACACACACACACACACACACACACACACACACACACACACACACACAAACACACACACACACACACACACACGCACACACACACACACACACACACACACACACACACACACACACACACACACACACACACACACACACACACACACACACACACACACACACACACACACACACACACACACACACAGACCAATCAAATCCCATTTGAACTAACATTCCTGAAACTATTGGTACCATAGAATAGTAGAAAAACATTGGCCATTTTAATAATTGTTTTTCAGAATCTGTGGTCTGCAAAAGTGATACTGCAAGTATTTACAAATGATAGTTTTTCATAATTATATTTACATTTAACAATTGTCTGTGATAGTGTCACAAGTCCCAGCTGGTCATGGTTTCCTACACAGATTGCAGGCAGACTTCAGCTCTTAGCCATGTGATTAGCTGATTAGTAACCATAGATTCACCTTAGTGTACTGATTGATCCTTTTGCATGAGAAAGTAACTTTTGCCTTCTCACACTGCAGTGGTCAATCAATCGATCAATCAATTGGCTGTACAGGTAGTCACACCAGATACACACTGCCCTTATATTATGCCCTTGTAGTGTATTTGTCTGAAATGACATATTTGTTTTTTTTCGCAAACTTTTTAATAGTCATGTAAATATGTAAATGTAATATCTATAAAGTACCTCATTGTTTTTAGAGCCCTAACGGTTCTGCAGATTATATTGATCAGCGGTATTTACATTAAGGGAACCAAAAATAAATAAATGAGACGCTGAGATGCTGGCATTTCATATCAGTCCAGTCAACTTGGTTTCCATGCTTGTTTTTATGGAGACCAGTCCAATAGTATTTGCATAATTTCTCCGTACAGTGTAGGAATCAAATCCAGAAGGGTTTTCATGCTGTTAAGGATTAGTATAGTCTCTACGAGGACACATCAAAGCCTAAGAAATGTGCTTAAAGAGACAGTCAGCCAGCTTTACCGCCCAATAACCAGTCAATAAGATCAATTGACAATAATGCCCCATTTTTGAAAAGCAACACTTTTCTTTACATCCTACTTTAAGAGATTAATTATAATAGAGGATAATCTTAGTTTCAGTAATGTACTTCTGTTACGTACTTCTGATCAAATTAGCCATGATTGCTGCGTCTTATATCCAAGTAGCCAGATTTAGCTGGCAGATGATTGCTATGTCTAGCTAACATTTAAAGAACATACCAGTGTGTTCCACAAGAACATCACTTGTTTTAAGTCTATCTATTGTAAGTTCTTAAAGCTGAAAAGGTCTACATGAGTACCAGGACTAGTGTTGCTTTGATCTCAAACTGATATTTCCTGTTTACATCACTGTTCCATATTAAATGTAAGTGTCCCGTCATACTTGTCAATCTAGCTCCATAGTAATCTAATAACTACTGTATGGTGCCTCAACTTCCTGCTAAACCCCCTGACTGCCTTTCCTCCTGAAGTCCTCCTGAAGCCCTCCTGAAGTCCTCCTGAGTCCTTAATGGTAGTTGGACATTCCATCATTAATCACAGGTGCTGTAAGTCCTCCTGTTTCTGACTGGGGAGACTGCTGGGAGAAATACTGTACTTGTACTTCTCTCTGGCTGGAGCACAGCACAGCGCAGACCTGATGTGGTGGATGCAGCCGGCAGGATTAATTGGGCCCAGTTACTGAGGATCAGCAAGTTCGGGCGCTCTTCACATGCTGCTCCTCCATATGGCTGCACAGGAGTCACACTATTTGATTAATAGTTTAGAAGAGATTATGTTTCAGGATGTGCCGATCATAATTCAAATACAACGTAGCATGTTTCAAATAACATGCTCTATTGTACTTAAACTCCTTGTTAGAGATGCAGGTTTAATTCCATTTGTGATCTTCTTGATTCAAACTAATGAAAATCCATAAGTTGTGAAACATTTACATACTTGAGTTTGTATGTTGATGTATCCTGTTAAGCAGATATGTAAAACATGAACTTACAGTTGGGACATGCACTTTGCAACACCATCAAGGCCGTCTCTATCAAAGTTGCTTAAAGCAAAGATGGCCTTGACTTGTGAAGTTAACTCCTAACATACACCTATATTTTTAGTTTAGAAACCAAATTTGGCCTCATTAGTTTTGGTATTTATCATATTTTTTACATGACGTGGCCTAAAAGTGTGTTTCCTTGCAAAGGGGGCTGCAAATTGCCCCCAGCCTTATTTGCCTCAGTGGGCCCGTGGAGGCATTAGTGGTGTGGTCAGCACTCCTCAGACGCTTTGAATTGCAAATCGCCTCCGTAACTCAAAAGTAATGCAGCAGCAAACGTCACCTCCTGTCATTTTTCTACATTTGGGTGCATGGGGCCACCGTTGTAGAGGAAGTGCAGTTATTGTTTCTGTCTCTGGTGTGACTCTTCCTTATTGTAGAAATGACTAGGGCCTGCTCTCTCAACCTCCACCTCTCTAATGTGCCAGGAGGCTCCCTCAGCTGTAATATTGCCAGTCCGAGAGCATTATGGCATTCTGCAGAGGGACTTCTCCCTGATTAAAGGAGAAAGATACAGAAAGGGGGAGAACCAATGCAAGGGCCCAATGCACACTAACAACAGAAAACGAAAAACGTTTGATAACACTTTCCATGAAGTGCATCATAATTGCGGTATTGATTTCACAACTTTACTGAAATCCCCATTGACATAATTAGTGATAATCCAAGAGAAACAAATACCCGAGCAGTAAAGTCTCAAAACACTTCACATCATATTATTTATGTATTTTACTGTATAATATCATATTCTGATGTGATCATCTGATGTAATTTCATAACATCTTCAGACAGACTAAGATATTATCAAGCCTTTATTAATTCCATACTGATTTGATAAAAACGGATGGCCCAAGATATAAAACCTATGTTTTTCATATACTTTAGGAACAATGTCACTACAGACAGGATTTTTGCTTAAACATATCATTATAAAATACATTTTGATTGCATATTGTAATTGCTGTGAAAGAATGACATCACGTTAAGACTGGTTACCTAGATGTTCATTATGTAATCTGTGTGCCATTATGTACAATCTCCAACACAGAAGAACCGACGCGCGGCACACAGGAAGTGTGTCGACCAAAACAGGAAGAGCCTCTTCTGTCAACATGTCTAGTCTGTTTTTTCAATAATCTTGCTTATTTTGTTCACTGAGCTTTGTAAACAAATGCAAGCATGTAGTTGCTGGGCTTTGAAAAAAACAACAACACAAAAACAAGCCGCTTGATTATCTTTGTGACAGCGATGTAAAACATTAATACCACTAGGAAACTCAGGCGGTCGCCAAAATCAAAATCTCACAAGGTCTCATGATCGTGCTAGCTAGCATAGCTAACCCTAACCCTAGCTAGCATAGCTAACCCTAACCCTAGCTAGCATAGCTAACCCTAGCTAGCATAGCTAACCCTAACCCTAACCCTAGCTAGCATAGCTAACCCTAACCCTAGCTAGCATAGGTAACGCAAACGAGTAAAACCTAGTGGTCAAATCATCATCATGGACACTGATCAGCTTTTGACTATTTAGTGGAACAGGCTTTCCCTGACAACATATTAATGATAAGGTAGTAAAATACAACCAACATTTGAAAGGAAAATTATGGATTTCTTGATACATATGTGATTTGCTATCAACCTATTCAGAGACTGTTCCTTTGGCAGAACCAGTCACTGTGTCACCTTTGACCTCTATGGGTGTGTAAGTATCACATGGATTACCAGCTTTTAATATCACTTTGTATTTCGCTGGTGATGATGTATGTCTCTGTGTGTGTGTGTGTGTGTCTCTGTGTGTGTGTGTGTGTGTGTGTGTGTGTGTGTGTGTGTGTGTGTGTGTGTGTGTGTGTGTGTGTGTGTGTGTGTGTGTGTGTGTGTGCTTGTACGAGCCTTGGGCTACAATAAAAAACATTTTATATTGCAATATTATAATACGTAACACTAATGCATTGTATTCTGTGTGATCAAGCATGTGAACAACAAAGAGAAAGAGAGACACCAAAGAGAGACTGAAACATTTAATTTGTTTATGCTTGCATGCTTGTCCTAACTCAACCCCCAAAAATCATACAAACAGTAAAGCAGATCATGTATATAATCCACAAATATCTGGCACTGTACAGGAAGTCTAAATTAACTAATCAATTGACAGTTATAAGATCCACTCAGTTAGAGTCGTGTCTGAAGTGAGTTATAGGAATGACTAAGGAAGTGAACCAGTCTGAACTGGTATTTCTTCATTAGTGACACTACTGATTGTGTGTCTGGCAGAGCGGTGGAGGGGGACACTGAGGGGGTCAACACAGGGCTCCTCTCTGTTTGGCAGCCTAATTAATTCACCATGTCTTGCCTCTCATTGCCTGCAGCCCATTATGACTTTACCGCTGTAAAGCTCCATGGATTTGAATTAGAAATAATTGTCTTACCATTTTCCTTTTTTTCTCTTTAAAAACTCCACAACACCAAAACACCTTCCACTGTTTTCTACCAAACGAAAAAAAACAAAAAACAAATGAAAATATAACCCCACAGAGATAAGAGAAGCGCATGCATTAATATGGACAGTATTATTTGGAAAAGGATATGGTTAAAAATAAAGGGGTTTCTTTGCATTTTGAATGCAGTCTAATCCGTTTATAATTACACTGTGAGGAAGTGAAATTGTGGTCTCAATGTTTGAATGTGTAATCCCTTTCATGTGCATAAACATGAGCACATTTCATCAACAGGGCTGGACTAAGACCTCTGGATAATTACCTGGAACAAGGAGGAGAATTTTGTATATCCCCTGTAAATAATGCATACAAAGTTAGAATCAGAGTGGTCGAGACAGTGTAAAATTACCTTCAAATGTTGGCATAAAATTAGGCAACTCACAACTCATTCATGTACCATAGACATGCTACACACACACACACACACACACACACACACACACACACACACACACACACACATACACACACACACAGGCAGTAACGTCCTCAGTGACAGGGAAGTACGCTTGTGACCTGACCACTGCCAGCATCCCTACCCATAAAGTAAAGGAGACAACTCAGCAACTACCGCTGATGTGCCCCTGAGCAACTGTTCCTGCCCCTCGCTGGTTTCCCTTGAAACTCACTGACATTTAAGAGTCATATTTCTTATCTCACTTTACATTTGAGATGTGCCATATTTTAGGTACAGTTCTTGATAGTTTCCAAGGAAATTTGTTTTGAACTAGTAGGACTGTGCAAAAACTAAAGTACAGCTTAATAGATATTGACAATCATAATGCAAATAAATAGTACCTTTTCCACAAAGAAATTATTTCAAACTCACATAATTAGATGAATACAGATATGGTATTACACACCTCTAATATCAAAAGAAGCGGGCACATTCTTTGCATAGCAAATGTGTTACTAAGAGTTACAGTAAATAGCAGCATCAGTTTCACAAGCGTTGGGCCAGCAGAGGCCTGTGCTGATGTTCAGGGATCATCGTGGTGAAGTGTTGGTACTTCCTCTGTTAATAATACGCTTCTGCTGACTTTTGAAATCACAATTGTCATTTAACAGTTCCTCTGAGTTTTCCATCCTAACCATTTTGTGCTAGACAAGGGGAAAATAACATGTGTTTATACCTTTTAGCTGTGCTGGAATTGTATTTTTTATCTTGACAAAGTTTGAGCATTATAGTATTATATCTTGCTGAGTTGCATAATAGGACCTACATAATTGTATGAGATTTAAAAGCTTACTTTGCAGCACAGATACATTATAAGATAGCATTATAAGTGCTACCATTAGACTAGCCTTGCAGAAGGTAGTCTACGGCTGTAAATGAAAATATGCAACATTTGCAGATCTAAAAAAGGGAGAACAGGTTTGTTTAACAATTTGGACCTTTGTGAATAAAACAATTAGAACCATTGCGCCTTAAAGCTTTTTTTTGTGTTAATTTAGTTGTTATTGGTGTACAGTGGAGACGGGGTGAACCTGTTGGGCAGATGAACTTCATTAAGACTAATGGAGAGCAAGTTATTTTAGAGTGATGACAGCCTGGATGAGATTTGATACCGTGAGGAAGATTTGTGAAGTGCCTCATTCTTCTTCATGTAATCAACACGTAAATGAACCTCTTCACAGTGCAAGAAACTCCTAGCCTTAGCCTGTGTGTAATAAGCTCAATAAAGTATCTCATAAATCACTCTAATTGAAGGAATTCCTCCCTTGCTGCTCCTTGAAAGGCAGCTCATAGACACAGACAGGGTGAACAATCCCTGATGCTCCATTTGAACTCTAGATGAACTGGAGAGTAAAACCGCCTTTGGTTGAGAGAGACAGAAAAGGACACAACAGAAAGACGAGCGGCGCGTCGCAGGCAGAAATATTCATATCTATTATCGTTTGATTCTCGGGCGCTGAAGCCCTCGTATTCCTGAGAGCGGGAGCCTCCGTTGTTCTGCAGCTGATTTGTAAGGAACATTGTGGGTGTGGGAAGAGAGACGCCATTTGCATGAATCTATACTGGATGTAACTGTGCATTATTCAACATGTAAATGGGGGAAATGGCCCAAAGAACTCACCACGTGTGCTGCTGTGGATGAAAGTGGAACAAAGCTTCTCAGCATTAGGGAATCATATGTTCTCCAGTCCAACGGACACTGTAATATCTGAATTAAGATGATTAACGTCTTACAGTAGTAACTGTTATGCTTACAGCTGTTCTGGTCACAGGAGTGAAAACTCAGTAAACAAGTAGGCTGTGTGACTGGCTCGGCGGTGGGTGTGAGTCCATGTTACATTACACAGAGGCCCCGTGTGACCTTCATTATACAGGTTCTCCATCTAGCCCATCAGGTGGTAGTGTTTTTTGATCACATAATGGTGATTTTCCCTGGAGCCTGAGGGAGAGGTGAGGGGGCTCAGCATTAAGTCACTACATTAAATCTGTCTCATGCCACTGCCATTAAAGACCATTCTATCACCATTAAGCGGGTCATAGTGTCTCTCCTTGCTCGTTTGAGTGGAAAAGAGTAGGTCTTTGTGCTTGGTTCCTCTTAATTTGATTGAGTTCTGTGGTGAAGCTTGACATGTGCAAGGTGACAGCGAGTCTATGTAGTAATTTTGTGTATGTATGAATCTTAGATAGTTGTTTGGCTCTTATTCAGTATTGTCAAAGCCTTCCGATGTAACTTAAAGTGGCAACTCTAGAAGATCTCTGAAGATTTTAATTTAAATAAATGTCTGCACTATCTATCGCTGAATGAGGAAACACAATGGTGATTGAGTCTATGGTCCGCTGATGAAAGCTCTTTCATTTGCAGTATTATGAGTATTAAGAACCGGGTGTCTGTGGCGACTTCCCCACCATGCATTCAAATCACAAGCGGAGTGTTTTGCCTTTAAAGGTCCAAAAACACACCTGCAATTACCGCTTTTGCCCATAGGTGCCGCCAAAAAGAACAATGGAGATCTTTGAGATTGCCACTTTAAGTACCTCAAAAAGCCCAACAGAGCCATGATGATAGTTCACTGTGTTGGGCTCCTGTAACCTCCATACTATGTTTCACATGGTGCTAAAAGATGCCTGAATGACTTTCTTCTCTGACCTCATATCTAAGAACTGTCATAACTGTAGGGTCTTATATCGACTCTGTCATTAAACCTGCTCCTAACCACAGTACTGAATCCTCTCCTGACAACTTTCTAGCATTTCTACTTTTCCATCATTTTTTTGTCCAGAAGGTTGAGCCTCTAAGGTCTCAGATGTCTCCCCCGGATCACTGGTTAACTGTTAGGACACCTAGTCTTTAGACCGCCGTCCTGGAGGAGGGAATATCGGTGTCGACTGTTAAATCCCTTCTTAAAACCTATTTCTACAGACACGTAGTGTTACTGTAACACTTTTGTTTCGTTGTCAAAATAGCTGCCTGTATTTGCAGTGGGCCTCATATGCTTTGTGTATGCTGGTTGTTGATTATTAATACATCAATTGCCTGCCCCTTACCAGAACCAGGTTTCATACCCAACCGGGGTAAACCCCAACCCCTGGTCTTACCCCTGACCCTGACCCTGACCTTGACCCTGACCTTGACCCTGACCTTGACCCGAGTCCACTGCCCTTCAGCACAGGCTCTTACATTCACACATACATGCACTTGCCCCTCATGCTAACTAGCTTCATATTCCCACGCCGCCCTGTGGCTCTGTGTTGCTGCTTTCATTACCTGTGTAACCTTGTCTTTTTGTCTTTAC
Source organism: Polymixia japonica (assembly GCA_900302305.1). NCBI lineage: Eukaryota > Metazoa > Chordata > Actinopteri > Polymixiiformes > Polymixiidae > Polymixia > Polymixia japonica. The sequence continues at coordinate 2,970 of OMKK01003754.1, read as the reverse complement.
TGCCTTTCTAGTGTCTGTTGTACTTCTCCTGAATGTAAAGCACTTTGTAAGATGTTGCTGTTTTAGAAAAGTGCTATACAAAAAATGTGATTTATTTATGTATTATTAATGTGATTATTATTACTATTATTATCATTATGATGATGATTATTTGTATTATTATTATTATTATTATTATTATTACATAATAACATCATGTTAATTGTCATGTTTATTATTACTTCCATTAGCAACAGGCAGGCAGACCGTCCTCTTTTGAATCTCTTCCCAAGGTTTCTTACATTTTTTCATAACAAGGTTTTCCTGGGAGTTTTTCTTGGTCCGGTTGAGGGTTTAAGGTCAGGGGGTGTTGTTTGATTCCTTGAATCCTTTGAGGCCGTAATGTGATTAAGGTCTATACAAATAAACTGGACTTGAGTTGACTTGACCTGACAATGAGGAAAATATTGTACGTTTTGGACTATCCATTGTTTGGGCTGGCAAGGCAAATACAATTTTCATCTCTGTATGAAAATCACCACATTAGATGGAAAAACCATGTTAAACCATTTTATTGTGCCATAATTTGTAGATAAACTGAAAGCTTATGAGGGTACTGAAACAGCACCAAATGGGTTTAACAAGGTCAGTAATAAAAAGTGAGAGTATGACAGTAATACCACTTCAGTAATATTCATATTGTTCCCAGTGTTTGTTTGGAACAGGACATGTAAACAGGGTCCATGTATCAGAGTCTCTGTATGTCACCTGACCCTGACCTGTGTTGAAGCAGTTATATTAAGGGTGAGACACCTGTGAGGTTGCTGCTTTCCCTCAATGCAGGGAGATTTATCACCTATTGATACACACCCTGGCTGAACACGCCCCCAAAGACACCCCGCGGTACATTGTTGACTCATGAGTTGCACAACCCAAAGCCCATGAATCATTCTCTTAAAAAGAATATTTCTCACTTTCTCCACTCTGCTTTTCTGTGATTCCACATCTTCTGTCAGAGAGATAAAGTGCTCTCCATGCAGCCAAATAAAGAAACAGTGTTTTTCCTTGCCATCTTGTGTTTCTCTTTGGGAGAGAGAGAGAATGAAATGATGGTGGATGTTATTTTGCCGCTGGCTGCAAACTAGTCGTCTTTCCTCTTTGCTTGAAGGCGGCGCACAGAAAACTATGTTCTTCAGTTGAGGATTTTATCACGTTTTACTCAAATTCTTTATGGCAAAAGGAATTTCATATCCAACATGTGGACATGCAGTAATCATGGAACAATGTGTGACACTGCTCTGCCATCTATACACCGTCTTCCTTGCGATGCAGGATTCTACTTCCTCCTACGTAAAGCGTAGATGTGTGTGCTCCGAGGACACACTGCGAAGGCAGAACGATGACAGATGTAATAAAAATAAACCTGCCTGTCGGGGCTCACTTCTGCATTCATCAACCCATCTGAGTGAGCCGTCTGGGCTGCTGCAGCTGGGAAACACCATCAGTCACCTGCTTAAATGCTGCCAATGGCAGAGTGTATGGAGTCCTTACTGCCTGTGTCCTCTAGGAAGAATGGATGTAGGTTTTATTTATGTCATAGGAAAAGTACACAGGGTAAAGTGCAGTGTAAAGGAGAAGAGTGATCGTCTCATCTTTAGATACTCTCTCATGGTTGATCTCCGTCCCATTCAGGTGTCAGTTAGGAGTGTTACCTACGGGTATGTGGTGGAACTGGTGAGAGGAATAGGACTATCAATGGCCTTAAGTGCTTTCTTGGTTCCTAGGAAGTATATATATATATATATATGTGTGTAAGTGCGAGGGATTTTTGGCATATTATACAAATACACATAACCCTTCCTTCAGTTTGTCTGAGCTTCATGCTTCAGTTGTCTTACCTCAAGTTACCCCAAACACTACAGAGTAGTTATTACACTGGTGTGTAGAGAATATGCTCTGCAGGGACTTAGCTGCAAGGTTTGCCTAAGTTTAATAAAGATAACATTCAGATTAGCGAAAGCACAATATCTGCTTGTAAGCATCTGTTAGGCAAAAATCAAACAAGCAAAGGAAAAAGGCTATCCATAAAAAGATACTTAATAATGTCAAACCAAGAAATAAGATGCACTCTGACTGTTTTTTTTCAACAGTGTCTTACATTATTTATCTGTAAGGTTTATGTCAGACACCATCGCAGACACTGTGTCTGAGCAGAGCAGCCATTTTACATCCCGGTCCCTTCCCTGTGTTTTATGATAAATGTTCTCAAAGTGCTCTGCATTTTACCCATAGTGCACATAAACCACTGGCCTGCTGAAGCCATAACTCACCCAGACCCACTCTCTCAATTGCAGCAGTCTGCAGGGTAACACACAGCGTCCTGAATCCCAAAACCTCCTCATTGTTGGACTCTGCATTCCTAAACTAAAACCTAACTGCTACCTGTACTGAAATTTACCAAATCAATCTTTATCAAGCCATATAAATTCATCAATCAGTTAATCAATAAAGAATTCAGTTAATACCGTCTCAGATGTTAGTATCTCAGCAATGAGCACGTTTACATGCACACCAATAATGTGATTATAATCTGATGAAGGCCATAATGTGAGTAAGGCAGAAGTCATTATGCTCTTCAGGTAAACATGATCACACTCTGATCTTAGTCACATTATCTGGGTTCAGTCACAACATGTAAACACCTTAGTTGAATTTCTTAAACTTTGATCAAGTGCAGTTGGTGACGTTGGTGAATATTATGCAGTTGCACCACAGTTCGGAATAATTTAATGTGTGTAAAATCAAACCAGCCACGTTTGAAACAAATTAACAATCAATCTCAGGTTCTGACTCAAGTCGTCGGACAAAAAGTGTGAAATACCATGTTTTTTTTCTCATACTGAGATTTAAATTAAATGTTTCCTCACTTCTATCAATTTCACAATGTTTTTCTATTTTCTCAGCATGCCATTCTGTCTGTTCGTTGACACA
>OMKK01003709.1:7581-23565 GCA_900302305.1 Polymixia japonica | reverse complement strand
CCTCCCTGCCTCCTCTCCTCCACTCCTCCTCTCCTCCACCTCCTCCTCTCCTCTGCAGTAGATCCTCCACCCAGCTCCTCCTCTGCACCCCTTCTCTCTCCTCCTTATACATGGTGTGTGTGTGTGTGTGCGTGTGAGTGTGTGTGTGTGTGTGTGTGTGTGTGTGAGTGTGAGTGTGTGTGTGTGTGTGTGTGTGTGTGTGTGAGTGTGTGTGTGAGTGTGTGTGTGTGTGTGTGAGTGTGTGTGTGTGTGAGAGTGTGTGTGTGTGTGTGTGTGTGTGTGTGTGTGAGTGTGTGAGTGTGTGTGTGTGTGTGTGTGTGTGTGTGTGTGTGTGTGTGTGTGTGTGTGTGTGTGAGTGTGAGTGTGAATGAGAGAGACACGAGGAGATCAGTTAGCTTGTCTCTCATGTCTATGTGTGGATGCCTTGTTAAAAGCCCAGAGCTAATTAAAGACTTCTGCTCCATGGAGAGTAAGAGAGAAGCATTTGCAGCTCTCGTCTCTGCTATGATTAGCATAAGCACATGCTGTGCTCAGGCCCAACTCAGCAGCTTTCTGACAATTACATAGTCAGTGCCACGCCTTTCTCATTTCTGCTTGAGATTTCATTTTAAGAAAAACAGTCCCCTTTTTTTGAAAACCGCGTCTTGTCCTATAGGTTGTCGTAAAAATATAGTGGTCGCCTGTACTTTCCTCCTGCTAGACAGAGTTTTGGGTAATGTTCTAAGAAGATGCTATCTCTGCTAAGCAGAGAAGAAGAGCCTCATGCAAAGCTGATCCAATACTAAGCCATATTCAATATAAGAAAATTTAATTTGTCATTTATTACTTTGTCATTTAATATTAGTCGTTTAATATTATGCTGCTATATTGTGGGTATGTTAAGGTCATGTACAGTATGTTATCATTATGTCTTTAAGCATTCAGCCACCAGGTAATCAGAGTTAACAGAATTGCATCTTGTGTCCTAAAAACACAAGTTTGGTTGCTAGGAGATTTGAGCGTAGAAACACAGCCGATTGGGCTGTGAAGCTTAAGAGTAAGAGGATATGAAGTGGTGATTGGCTGGCTTGGTATACCACGAACAAAGCATAAAAGGGGGTGTTTGTTAAGTGGGTGGGCAGGTGTGAGCGCATGTAAACATGCATGTGTGCGTATGTCTGCATCTGTATTTGTGTGTGAATGGTGATGGTGGGTGATGAAAACTATGCCGCAGACTTATTTTAAGGAAATTACTTTGGCAAAGCCCATGGCACTCTGTGTTGGATAAAGACATCTTACAACAACAGTTTGCCATTTCCCACTTCTCTACTTTCTTAGAGAACTGAAAGAGTCCCTTCAGAAATTTATCTTGCAAAATTTGCCATTCCAAGTCAAATTTAGCATACAGGACATTTTAAGATAAGTAACCACTGTAGGAAGTATGTTGCTTGGATCCCAAGAGTCAATATACAACATAACACAATTACAATACAATAAAATTCATTATGACACAGTTCAATAAAAAACAACGCAAACATTCAAAATACCATACATTGTAGAATAAGTAGGAAAAGTAAAGGAAACAGGACAGGTACTGTAGCAATATGTTTTAAAACTAGCCCGCTGTTCTTTTAACTATCACAGGTATTATCTCCACTGTTTAGATTAGCTCAATGGTGTTGTTTGAATTCGTAAGGCCGTTCATTTCGTCACACCGTATGTTTTGGTGGATGATACCAAAACACTTTCTGCTACATTGTTCGTACTTTCATCACCCCACTAGGCAGACATCCTGTGTTCCGGATTGGTCTCCATGGAGATGACACATCTGTTTGTTTCTATGTGCAAAGAACACATAGTAAAACACGATATAGCCCTTTGACCATGTGTCCACAGTGGAGAATACGAGCATGTGAATGTGCTGTTGAGAATGTGATCATAGAGTAAAGCTAGGTCTCTACAGCCAACTAATCTGTTTGAGTACTGCCTCCTCATAAATGTGAGCAAACTCAGGAGCGGGTTATTTGTGGAGGATAAATACAGAAGAAAAGAGAGAAAGAGAAGAGACAGATCAATGTAGAGGTCCACAATAAGTGGGCATCAACTTGACATGAAGTAGCTCAAGAACGAGACTAAAAGATTAGGCGGAAAAACGTGGTTCTCCAAGGGGACTAAGAGATAAATGGTTCATTTTTAAAAGGAAGCCACACATGTATTCATTCATTTGTATATACAAAGCTGTTCAGATTACTGAATGTTATACTACTGATTCGATCAAAGGTCTCTTAGGAGCCCGCGCTAGATACTTATAAACATGCATGAAGGATGAAATCACTCCCTGTCTGTTGTAATTAAACTATTGTTTTTTCATCAGCGCTGTGTTTTTTCTAAAACAATTTCCATCAACAGTTTGTAAATATAGCAACTGGAAAGTGAGAATGTAGAAAAGCTTAAGTTTCAGAAGTCTTCAGAAGACTTTTTCACTTTCATCTGGAAACAGTAACTAATGTAATGTAATGTAATGTAATCAATGTAAAAACAAAAGCTAGTTATTTCTGACAACCTATTAAACATAGGAAACTAAATATTTTTTTAACTTAATTATTGCATAAGCATACACCCCTTATGATTGAGGGCTGTAATTGTGGTAGGAATTAACTAATAACAGCACAAAGAAAGCTAATTTGCCTTAACCTGAAATCAAGTGATTCTAAATAGACACAGTAAATCAAAGCCAGGATTTCACTGAAGGTTTCCATGTTGCACAGCGCATGTCAGTGTACAGAGACAAGCATGGCTGACGAGGAACTAACACAATATCTTTGAAATCTTGTTGAAATGTTCAGATAAGAAAAGAGATATTAATAGATTTTACAGACCATAATCAAAAACTGGAGTGTTTATGACTCCCAGGATTGTTCCCAGATCAGACCACGAGAGACAGAGCAAGGAAGAGGCTCAGTAGGTTCTTTGTACCAAGAGGCAGAGAGCTACATGTATTAATAAAGTCAAATTGACTGTCAAATTGAGGTTATACATTTAATCTTGAGCCATGCCGCAGAAGAAAACACCATTTTTAGCCATGGGACTAACATCATAGGTTGTATATCTTCAAATCTCAGACCTGTAGATTCAAACTCAGTTTGTCTAAGGCGCTCTTATCCAGCATCTACCAAAATCTGCCTGATTCAGCGTTCAGTGCTTTGACATACTGATTGCCATGTTGTGATAAAGTTGTGCTGAGCCCAATCCAAAATGCTGCAGGGCGTCATCATTCCTGACTCCTGAGTGATAGCTCACTAATTCCTCACTTGATTGTAACGTCATCAGCAACAATACCAGCTACTTAAGTCGTATGTGTAACAGCCAATTCGCCTGGAGATAAAATAATAAAATAATAATGTGTTCCATATACCTGGATGAATAGTCAATTAGTAAACATCGCATTGTCATTATGTTCTGCAACAAAGAACACATGCCTTTGGGATACAGAAACAGAAAAATTGGCTTTTATTTTTAAGATGTGGGCGCTGAAGTGATAATTCAAGAAACCAAAACACGTCATTGCAGGACATTTTGGGGCAGGTTATGACAGAGGTGGGGTGCAGGGAGGGCTATAAATATGGCCCCAAAGTTGATAACTCTATTCATTTCAATTCCAGGCTCCTTGTGAAGCGTCCAATGGAACCCAATTTTCGCCTTATGAAATGTTTGTTCATCGTCCACATTGCTTGTCTGCAAATTTCATCTGCACAGTCAGGCATGAGGCCAAGAGTGGGATGGCGAAGAGGTGTTGACTGGACTGGCAATACTCAACCTAATCCGCAGGAGAGACACAGATATTTATTTGATGATGGAGCAACTGGCCAAATAGGTACTGACTATTCCAATCAAGGTTTTGGAGGATTTTCAAGGCGAAAAGCGGTCAACAGAGACCATATGGCGCATTATGGCCGGTTTAACTCTGACACGGTGAGTGTTAATGACAGCTAACGGAAAACAACATCGCCACAGGCCTGTTATTTTCAGAACCAAAAAGTAATTATTTCAATGTAATTATTTTCAGCACGGCTGTCATGGAATCCAGACAAGGAGCTGCAATGCCAGTTCAAACTGCACAGGATGCTTAGGACTTTACGCTTGTAACTTGTCCCTTGGAAAGTGCCAACTGAAGGGATTGGCACAAAGGACAGGTAAATGTTTTTCTTTTGGTGGATTCTTTGTAAACTCAAGCATGGAAAATGAGGTGAAACAAATGAGGTGATGCTAGTCACCATGCTGCGTTTTAAAAATCTTTTCTTGTGTCTTTTCAGATAAGTTCCTCCAGACCCTGCAGAATTTCTAATCATAACGCTGCAAACTGATAATGGTCTAATAGATAGTATTGTTGTTTTTGGAATCAGACTTGGAATTTTGTTTTCCTGGAATAAGATGAAACAGATCATGTCAATATTGTATTAAATGTTGTGAATGCTGATATTCACTGTAAACTGTGTTGAACAACACACATTTGTGATTAGTGACTAGATGATGAACTGTATGACCTGTATTTTCATAATATCGGTACAAATATTGTGTATAAATTATTAATTTTGCCACTGCACAGTTCTCATTGTTTTTTATGGGATTGACAAACTTTAGAAATTTCAAAACCTTTTCTAAACGTGTAGTTCCTTATAATCTTCAATCAACATTCATATTTTGCACCACATTTTGTCAGTTATGTAAGCCTGACAGTACCATGAAATATGTCTACACACATAATGATGGAAACCTTTTAATCACATAACTGCAAGTAAGATCATGTGAAACCACTGCAAGAGCAGAGAAGTGTTTTGAAAAAAAGAGGAATTAGTATGAAAGACAATAGAACAAAGAGAAGAGGATCTAAGTGTGATTGATTACTGTTAAAAACAGAGAAGTCTGCATTCCCACACCAGAGAACTCAGATCTCAGCGTGGCACCTTTACATCTTTAAGTTTAATACAGTATTATTCATACATTTAAATCTACTGTCGCTGAAGCTATGGCTGGACAAAGGTAAAATGCTTTTCATTCCTACCACTGCTGAAGATTTGTTATTGTTATACTGATTATTTCAATCAGAACTTCTTTTCATCTTTGTAATATTCTGTTAGAATCTTGGCAACCATACAAATACAAAATGTCAATGTAAAGACAGAACATAAAAATAAAATGATCACATATAGTTTTATTTGACTTGTTTGTTTCATTCATCTTTATCTTACAGTGTGAAAATAGCTTTACTCTTTTGGACTATTGTCATCATCTCCCCCCTGAAAGCTGACCGCATGGCATTAGAAAAAGAGGGGTTTGAGCTGTGTGTTACTTCAAGACGACGAATGAAAGACCTCTCCCATCAAAATCTAACAAATATCCCCTCAAACCTGCCAAACAACATACAATATTTGGATATTTCCTACAACCCCATTGAAAGACTGGACGGCTCTTCCTTTTCCCAACTTACCCAACTCTGTTTCCTGAAGATAACTTACTGTGGCCTGAAAGTAATGTCTCCAACTATATTTGATCAAACACCGGGAATGAAAGTTCTGAACATGTCTTACAATTTATTAACTACCATTCCTGATCTTTCATTGAAACAACTCAAAATCCTTGACTTGGCTAACAACCTGTATGACAGCTATAAATTACCAACAACATTTCAGAACCTAACATACCTGGATGTCCTTTCATTAGGAAGCAAAACTGCTCTCTCGGTAAACTACAATGACTTTGATCCCCTGACACACATCTCTTTGCAACATCTAATTTTGGGAGCAGGAATTAAGTGGCAAAAATATGATTCCGGTGCTCTTGCAAAGCTGACATCTCTCCAGAAATTTACCCTCAATGTGCCTTTTTGTAAGAATTTTAGTATATTAAAGAACCTGCTCAAAGACTTGAATGAGACACAAACATTGGAATTACAGTTTGTTACGCTACTTCCTAATGACTGCAATGTGATTGGTGACCCTTTTAAAAACTTAAGAGCAATGCCATTAATACGAAATCTAACAATTGTGAACACTTGGCTTAATAGCTCTTTTCTGGTGAAGCTTTTAAAGAATGTATGGCTCTCCCCTCTTTGTGATCTCAAATTTGTAAATATAATCTACCATGAAGATACGCCACAGGGCTTTCAGTTTACAAGTCTTAATCACACAATTAATATTCGTTCAATTATCTTTGATGGTGTGGTCCATTATCAATACAAATACTCCAAAATAAACATTAGTCTTGACTCCTTTTCTAAAACGACCTATTTAAAGTTCTCTAGGACAAGAATGAACATTTCACCCTGCAACCTCATATCAGCCTTACCATCACTGGAAACACTGGATCTCTCAGATAACTTGCTATCTGATAGAGGGTTCTGGTGGCCAACTTGTTCATACACCTCAGTATTTCCTCAACTTAGACAGCTATCTCTGAGCAAGAATCGCTTTATGAATCTATCTTTCATCGCTGACAAGACCCATCAGATGAAGAGCCTGGAGTCTCTGGACCTGAGCTTCAACTCTATCTATATGGACCAGACTTGCTTTTGGCCCACTCACCTGACTGTGTTAATCCTAAGTAACAACAATCTGGGCAACAAAGTCTTTAAATTTCTGTCTCCACACTTTGAGCAAATTGACTTATCAAACACGGGCATTACAGCTATAACACAAGAGGTCCTATCACAATTTCCCAGACTGACACACCTTTTCGTGAGCTCTAACAGAATACAGGTTATCCCTGCAGAGCTGCATGTCCCAGGTCTGCTCAGTCTATACGTAGATCAGAATGCCATCACGTCAATCTCCAGGAAGTCCTTGGCGGGGCTTCCCAGACTTCAGACCCTCCAAGCTGGAAACAATCCATTTGCTTGTTCATGTGACTCCTATTGGTTTATGACTGCTCTGAATAAATCTTTGCTCCCGGACTGGCCCTTGGACTATGTTTGCAGTATCCCATCATCTGTAGCTGGCCTGCCACTCTCAGAGTATAAAACAAGCAAGCTTTCCTGTGAGGCGTGGCTTCAGGCAGCAGTTGCATTGCCTGTGACAATGGCCCTATCTGCAGCTTTGTGTCTTGTTTTCTACATTTGTGATGGAGTTTGGTATACAAAGATGCTATGGGTTTGGATCAGCGTGAGGAGGAGAGGTCAGAAACGGGCCAACACGTTGAAGAATGAATCGTTTCGTTATCATTCTTTCATCTCCTACAGCCACCATGACTCTGACTGGGTTGATAGTCAGCTGGTGCCATGTCTTGAAGGGGTTGGGCTTCAACTCTGCATTCATGAGCGTGACTTTGTTCCTGGTGAGTGGATCCTGGATAACATCATTAACTGTGTGGAGGCCAGCTACAAGACACTGTTTGTGCTCTCAAACCACTTTGTCCAGAGTGAATGGTGCAACTATGAGCTATTTTTTGCCCAGCATAGGGCCATAAGTGTACAGCAAGACTCTTTAGTCTTTATTATATTGGAACCCATTCCAACTGACTCTCTACCGAAGAAGTTCTTGAAACTAAGAAGTTTACTGAGGCAACAGACTTACCTTGAGTGGCCCAAGGATGAACGAAAGCAGCAGGTTTTCTGGTCAAGCCTCCACTCAATGCTACGTGAGGCAGACAAGAGCATGGTCCTAAAGAACGTGGCTTTAGAAATTTCAGATACAGTGTCTCTGCTCACAGACCAAGTTTAAGTGCTTAACCAAAAAATACATTTAAAGACCTCTTTCTTATTCCCTTTTTTTCCAGAAATGTTTAATTTATCTTGGTTAATGCCCCTATGCTCCTTATGCCATAGTTGTGATTATTTTAATTTCAAGGAAATGTCTCCACCTACTGTTCCTTAGAGAGAAATGATGCTCCTCATGTGTCTAACTTATTGGTCCCCATGTACAATTATAACATACGTTGTACACAAACACCCACATGCCGACCCTCCAACCAGCCGACACACACACACACACACACACACACACACACACACACACACACACACACACACACACACACACACACACACACACACACAATGTGTAGGCAGAAACCGGATTAGATTTATGAATATAGATGCTATAATGAATGCACCTTTTTATAATTGCATTAGCTGCCTAAGATTGTCTATATGTCTGTTTGCCTGTTAATAAAACCAATAAAGACTGCTTCACCCAAAGAGCTACTTCAGTGACGACCATAGAAGTTTGGACTACAATACCCATAAGACATTATGAGAATTTGCGCCGAATCAGTGAGTTGTGTAGTTGCCTCTTCTCTCCTCCTTTCAATGTAAGATGGTGGTTTCTGGTGTAACTAGGTAGCCAGCACCCACATAAGCTGAGAGAAAAGGCCAGGTGTTTTCATAAAACAAGTGGTATTAAATCCCATCAGGGGTATCCAACGTTTTAAGTTGTTTAGATAGTTCTCGACATACCCCCCCCCGCCCATTTGGTGCGATCATTCCCGGAGAGGAATCCCAGCAAGACATAGGCAGGGTGAGTATCCCAACAAACTATCGCAATAAATTAGGTTATCCAAGGAATTTGTATTTGTCAAGAAAGACAAAGGAAAAGTATCAACTTAAGCCACAACAATTTGCCTTCATCGAATGGTTATGAATTTCACCGTGGTCATGTTTTATGAAGAAAGCTCAGTCAGTTTGAGTCAGTCTGTCGGGGAGTCGCAGGCTACGACAGGCCGCGCATCAACTAAACACTTTGACACCCTTTTGTCAGGGTCAGAACTTCTTAACAACATGTTTGTATGTGTAACAATGAGCCACTGTTGTCTTATGGAAGCTTTGGTAGTAATTTTGCCAAACCATAGGGGTTTTATTTCGTGGCAAGGCAGAGCACAAGAAAAGGCTAGCTTGCTATCTAACGTTAGCCAGCGCCACAGAGAGTAGCACCTAGCAAGCGTTCAAAGAGATCTGGGTACTTGCCTAGCTAGTTAGCCTAGCTAGTTAGCTTAGCTAGTTAGCTTAGCTAGTTAGCCTAGTCAAACAGCAGCACTAGCCGCAGCATCCACCCGGCTTTTTGACTGAGAGCAACGCACCTGGTATTGCCCCTCATGTCAGCGACTTGCGACTTTAAGAAATATGCCATACAAATACACGTACTAATATTTTTGCGTTTTATTTTCATTGTGTGACGATAACACACATTTTATTATTTGATCGTCCATTTATAAATAGGCCAATAAGGCCCGTGCAGTCACTGTAGGCATGATGTACAAGATTTGTGGACATTCCCCCCCGTTTGTTTTGTGATAAGTAATGAGAGCTATAAATTGATTTAGATTGAGTTTGGTGTGAAAATGAGTAAGGACACCTAGGCATGTCATATTTCGTGCATGCAACCAAAACAAACGCAGGTTTTGACAGTGACATGTTATGCTCGGTAGGTTACAAGATGTCTTGTCTTACAGTATAATTGAAGCAAAAAAATACCTCGTTTTGTGAGGTGAAGTTTCTTCTTGTGTCTTGTCAAACACCCTTTTGACCTGATCAATAAAGAGCAGCACTCACTACCAAGACTTAAAGCTGTTACAGACAAGTCTTGTTAGCTTTCCATGATTGTGGTCAAATCATTAAATCTTTGCTACTATGTTGTGAACAGATAAGTCTCACAATGTGTGCGGTTTTCAAGGAATTTTGATGTCCTGTAGTATATCACTGGCTTTGAAAGTGCTAAAGATTAGAGCATAGCTTTCTCATCAGAATAATCCACTGTTGCCTGTATTATTTTGTTTTTTCCCCTTGGAAACCCATTTGTTTAAGATTATTTTTGTGTTAAACTTGAATCACAACTAGGCAGTAATCTGTACCTTTTAACAAAATTAGCTAATTTAATATACATCATTTACATCCCCCTCCTCACTTGTAGTTGTCAATGCTTTGAGATATTATGCCTGTATTTAGACTCTTTCATTTGACTATTGCAGTCGGAAAATCCTGAATTGGTGTATCTAGACTTACATTGCCTAGACTCTGTTACGTTATCACTGAACACACAATCTTGTTTTTATGGGGCTGTCAAACCCGCAACCCCTCTTGTTTAAGAAATTGTACCTTCTGTCCTTGCAAAATAAACATTGCAGTATAAGGAAGCACAGCCCATTTTTTTGTTTTAATCCCTCTTTCATGTGTGTTATGTTTTGGAGTATTGCAACTTTTATTCCTATGACTGTTATTGAGGTTTGCTTACTTATGCTCACCTTTGCTACATTGGCACTTGCTCTTGAATGTTTTGGGCATGTTTAAATAAGCAAGGAACTTGAGGCTTGGCTCATATATTGTCCAGGTCTTTTTTTTGGAGAATATTCAGTTTGTATTTGAGTAGGCATATGCGTGTGTGTATGTATATATACATATATACATATATACATACATACATACATACATACATACATACACACACACACTGGGGTCCAAAAGTCTTGAGTCCACTACCAAGATCTGTTTGTTTTCATCATTCTTTGAAAACTAACACAAACGTTTTACTCATGTGTTATCAGTTATTCAAGAATATGTCATAAAACTGATACAAATCAAAACATTTTTTTGTTTGAGAAAGGATGGTATGAAATTGAAATATCTCTAAATACTTTGTTTCCACACAATTTCCTTTAATTTCCTCAAAATCTAAAATTCCTCAAAATTCCTCAAGACCTAAAGCAACCACACCATCTGAAGACCAATATATCAAGCAAACATGTTTACAAGACAGAACAGCATCCGCATCCAAGATTCAAAGCCAGTTGAACAAAGAACGCCCTAACTCCAGGCACGGGATCAATTACACACTGACCAAAGAGAAGTACCACTATATTCTACAGAGGCATGCCATCCCTTCTGGCTTAAAGTTGTGTGGAAGAGGATTCATTTTCCAGTAGGACAATGATCCGAAACACACATGAAAGGATTATTTGAAGTATTTAAAGAGCAAGGAGTGTTGACTTGTATGGCTTTCCCTCCAGTCACCAGACATTAACCCCATTGAACTATGGGAACATATGAAAAGTGCTGGAATAATGTGGATTCTCAAATTATTACAAACTTGTAGAATCAATGCCAGACAATACAAGTTGTAGGCTAATTAAGGCAGAAGTTGGACATACCAAATATTGAGAAATTTTGACTTTCTGTTAGCAAAATATTTTGACTTGTTAGTAAAAAATTATGTAATCTTGCTTCAGATATATCATCTGAGGAGATATTTTTTCAATGAATGATGAAAACAAACATCTTGGTGTTGGACCCCACTGTGTGTGTGTGTGTGTGTGTGTATATATATATATATATATTTATTCTTTTCTCTTAATTTTGCATAGATGTCTAAAAAGGCGGTCCTCCAACAAACTAGATCCTGTTTGTTTAGCTGTTCTTATGAATATGTAGACAAGGCATTTGAGTAAATCATTAATGAGAAAAGGCCATAACCTACTTATAGACAACACCCCGAATGGTTTGACCCAGGCTAGGTTGTCATCGGGTGACTAGTAGTGTCTTTTACAGGGTTTTTCAAAACTGGGTGGGGGGCAGCATGCTAGTGATGGGAGTTCCGGCTCTTTTTAGTGAGCCAGATCATTTGGCTCAGCTCAGCGAGTCGGCTCTTCATTTAATACCACTTCTGGTTTTTATAATTCAGCCAAATTTAGCAATGTTTTGACCTATGATTGGTATGCATGCACATATATCACTTTAATTAATCAATGTAATTATACTAAACCATATAATTTCCCTAATACCATAATTTTACATTATGTTCAGTATAAAAACCTTAAATAATGTTAAAACATCAAACACTATTACACATGTGTATTGAATGTTTTATTTATATTGAACTATCCAAAACATATAGTCTGCTCTGTTCACAAATGTTATTTGTTTGTCGCCATGCATGCATTTAGTTTTCCACAATTTAAATTTGCTCTCCGAGGGAGCGTGGGGGGAGGGGGGCGACCAGCGCAACATACAAAAGTCTCACCTTGCTTGAGATGTTTCTGGATCGTATTTAATGAATATGTTATAGCATCATCCTATTATTCTGTCTTGTAGCCCATTCATTTAAAATTTAAAAGCCTTATAATAAATAAATAAAATTAATTTAAAAGAAAAAAAGAAATCGGTTCTCAGACAGGAGCCAGCTCCCATCCTTCACTTACAGGAGCCGACTCGTTCATGACCGACACATCACTACAGCGTACTTCAGGTTAGCACCCTCTTGCTAAAACGCCAACTTCAATCTCTGCATGTCATACTTTTTTTTTCCTAGTATCGTCAATGCCAAATCACCATGAACAGCTAGAAATTCCAACTACAGTATCTTGGGTGTGTGGTTCGCTATCCTGTTGCCTGCCAGTAACTTGTCTGGAATATTAAAAAAAAGAAATTATTATCATGGGGTGTTATTGTAACTATTCCCAATTCCTAGACAGATAATACTCGGGATCTTATATATTTTTGCAAACAGAACTTTATTTTAAAACTTTTAAAGTTTTGTTAACTTTATACTGTCTATTTTTCACCAAGAAATGGCATAGAAAAACTTCTTAATTTGTCCTTTAGACAGGCTCAGAATTAGGGCTGGATGATATGGCCAAAAATGTTATAACAATATGTTTTTATATTGATCAATGTTGATAATTATCACAATATATATTTATTAATAATAATAATAATAATAATGCTCAATTTAAGAGTATTCTCCTTAGGACAGAACCCTAAAGAAACCAGAAGGTTAATTATGGTTTATAATATACAATTATTTATTATCAGAACAAATATGTGACAAACATTCTGGGCAGAGGTAAAATAATTGATGACATAAAATGTCTTTCTGAAGCTTTAATTATTTAAGGATAACACTGGTGCTATTTAATGTTTTCCTTATTTTACATCATTGTCTTCAGTAAGTCTAAAATTACTGTCCATTCAGCTGCCTTAGATACAGGGTCCCACTGGGTCCCATTCTACCCAGAAAATCATTAAAAACGAATTCCACAGGCAAACGGTTAAGTGCTTCTACAAGCCCATGGGCAATTATCTCCGCGGTGTGGTCATCTGGAAAATATGTCGTTTGACAGCATGAAAAATAAAAATAAATCTCAGAAATGTATCATCGTTATCGTGGAAGATTTCATTGTGAAAATTATCAAGATCGTTTTATCGCCCAGCCCTACTCAGAATGCACTATTTTCCCCTAAAATGATCCAGAGCTCTGTCCTGGAACGCCACACCTACCACCATCATCATCACCATCATACTCAGACATTCTAGAAAAACAACCCCCTGGTTGCCTTGGTGTTTCAAGCAATACCAGGGGTATTTTCTGTGTTGCCCGTGTTGCTGTTGATGAGGGTGTCTCGGCCCATGTGGGAAAGTATGCAAATGTTTTCTAGGTGAACTGAAATGCACTGTAAATAGAGGCATTTCAGTCCCTACTCTGTTACCGCACAGAGGCCCTTTCACACAGGTTAATCTTTTATCAATGGATGGATAATCTTGGATCAATGGATCGTATTGGTCAGTAGGCCATATGTTTTTCTTCTGCCTGGGCTTCTCCATTGACACGGGGAGGGATGTTCAGTGGGTTATTTTGCACCCATACTGATAATCCCATCATATCCGAATAAAGCAATACTCATGTAAACACCTTAGTCTGGCTATCAAAGTAAGGTCATAATCAGTGTAAGCATAACCCCGTTAACACGCCTCGATTCCTGTCGAATCTTTTGTTTTATTTAGCCATCCATGTGCCTTATTTTAGGAGCTGCAGTGCTTTGTTCGTTGGATTGGGATTTGGATCCTAAATTCAGATTGGTAGTTCATTTTGTTTTCTCCATAAAACGGTAAATAAACGGTAATTAGTTACCTACTGGATGTTTGTCAATATGTGTTTTTCTGTACTGATTGAGCTTTGAATAGCCTGGCAGTTTATCCAATATATAGCCTATAAAAAGTGATGTGCTGCCAGCGCCATTCAGTCTTCCACATGACTCATCTCCACATTCACTACATTGTTGCTTAAAGCCTGAGGTGAAGTTACAGCAAGATGTCCAAGAAGTCAGCCATGTGGAAACATTTTAATGTTACCGCTGATAATCCAAAAAAGGTTGAATGCCTAATATTCCATCAGAAATTGGCATACCATGGTGGTACTAAGCTTCGGAGCTTCGCAGAAAATTTCCCACAAATCTTTGAAGTGTAGAAAATGGCATTCAGGCTAGCCCTACCTTAGAGTTCATTCAGTGTTTTTTAAATGTGCGCATGTGTCAAGAAGTTCAGAGGAAGTCTACCCGGAGGCAGTAGTGGTTTGTTTGTTTACATTACATTTACAGGTCTGCATGAGTTCATTACTATGCATTCTGTTTTCATCCAACACTAAGAATACTGCTTGCATCAAGGTGTTCTGTAGGCATGTCAACGTGATCTGACAAAATGTTGACAGTTTTGTGTGTGATACGGTGATGGCCGTAGGCTGGATGTCATGTTGCATCCTTTCTGTACATAAACCTGGGTTATTAGGAGAAAACATGTTACTTTGAAGTATGTATGTGATAATTCAGTTATTGGAGTGTCTTGTGCATGTAAACGTACCCACTGTCAGTGTAGTTGACTGTCTATAAGAACCAAGCATGGAACATTCTCCTCTGCCACAGAATTGTAATGAGGTGACGTGGCACTTTTGGGTGCTGCAGCATTTGGTTCCCCAGCACGATGACAACCTCTCATCCTATGGCTGGGCAGTGGTGTGACCTGATGGCTAGAGACTGCTCTGTGACCTGAAGGTCACGGGTTGAATCCCACCAATGTGCCCATGCCAGATGAAACGTAACACACTGAACCCCCACACTGAACTGATCACAGAGTCATCAGTGAAGCTTTACACAAGCTGCTCTGTTGTATATAGGCTGATTTCTCCAACATTATCACCTTTCCTCATGCTAAAGGATGACTTTGACTAATGGGAGACTTCCCCATCTCTCAGACAGAGTCCCAGGGATATGGATGCATGAGCCCAGCAGCCAATATTGTCTCTGGTATTGCAGAGACAATATTATTATCGCCTTTTTAAAATAATGAATCATTAAACGTAGTTACATGACCATTAGGCTATATTGTGCAGTAAGTATTAAAAAGTCCACTGAAAGCACTGCATTTTCCACATACACCACACAGACGTTTATGGGCTTAATGAATGAACAAATTAATTAATTATCTTTATTTACATTGCGGTTTTTACAGCAGAGCCATTTCTAAGACGCATTGCAAACACAAAAACAAGCAATGTTATCAAAGTAACAGGCCTATGTCATATGAGATTAAAAACATGGGATTAAAAACAACAAAAACACCCTTATTTTAAGGGGGAACATGTAATAAGAATTATTTTCATTGAATAAGAGTGCATTTATGTTTCTAGTAAAACAATACCATCAGTGTGTCATGTCTTGATAAACCTTACAGTGAAGGTGTCAATAAATAAATAATAAATAAGGTCTAATGATTCTTAATTACAAAAGGTCTAATCAGTCAGGAATAGGTGTGGTTTTGAATATTAATAGCTATTTACAGACTGTGGGCTAAAATGCACAAGAAGTCTAATTCTCCTTATAATAATTCACTACATGTTTACAATTGGGTAGGCAAACTCATTAAAATATGCAATAATTAAGATCAGTGTATATGATGTGGCTTTAGAATGTGCCAGAGGTCACCAAATTTGGGCTTTTACGGTCAAAATTATTCTCTGGGGGGGGCATGCACCCGGATCCCCCTACCTGGCTACTTTTCCCCACTGGCTGGCTATTCCATATCCTTGTGGAAAGCCCTAGTATTGCTAGGCCTACAAAAAACTCCTGTTGCTAGTTTCATACAGTGTGTAGATCAGACTCGCTACAAGTTGTCCAGCCCATCCTCTACTTGTGCTTCCCAGCGCTGTATTGCTCGCAACGTGTCTCAGAAAGGACTGATGACCATACATGTCG
>OMKK01003703.1:6761-17247 GCA_900302305.1 Polymixia japonica | reverse complement strand
TCAGTAGATGTTATGTTATGAAAATACTATTTGTTTTCCAGTCAGAACAGTCAGAATGACTTTACCCAAGTAAGTAGTGTTATCATATTATATATTATCATGATGAGCAAACCTGAAGACACAACAATGAATACACATGGTCACTATTGCATCCATTTAATTATAAAAAATAAAAATGTATTAACTCAAGATCCGTCTATGAGATTTGGTGTGCGGCTAACTTGCTGTTTTAAAAAATATATATTATCATGTTTATGAGCTTTATGTAAAGTACGTTTTCTTCCTGTTCAGTGTAATTCAACGGTTTATCTTGCAATTGTGCAAATCATCATTAGGGGTCACAATGCACTTCTCTCTTTCTGCATACCAAAGTTACAAGCTTGTGAGAAGGCATCCCTTTGTTTTTTGGACTTGCATACCATAAAAAATTGAGAACCACACTGTTTTGTGTTTGCCATTACCTCATGCTTAACTAGAACCCATTGAATGACCTAGATAGCAAAACTAGCATTTAATAAAGCCTCTATTGTGGAGAAAGTTGTTTGCTTCCCTTTCATAACTAATGTACTACATGTTTCACTGTAACTCAGAATTTATTTTGTATTTTCAGCTCATATAAATATATATACTGTATATAGTCACTCATACTGTTCTGTACAATTTCAGTTCCAATAGATAATAAACCACCGTTGTGGGGTCCTGTGCCAGTTCCTCACCCCTGTTTAATAGAGGCATACCAGTTTGTATCTAAAGTGTAAATTGGCTGACTTGGGTCTCATTACAATGTCTTCCACATATCTAATAATAATAATAATAATAGCCTATTGTTATGGAACTAATGGAGGTATTTTGTATAAAGGAAGTTGTCTAATCTGTCTCTATTTCTTGCAAGATGATGTTTGTGAATCCTATAAGGATGAAGGCATTTATTTACAGGCAGGTATTTACAGTGTTAGAGAAACTACATTTTTAAAAGTCAATGCCCAGTGGTTCTTGAGGTTTCTGGTGTTAAATGTATTGTAGCAGTAGTAGGAGGAGTAGTATTTTAGCAGAATACTCCTTTAACACTAGAAAGCCAAGTCTGTTAAACCCTATTATGTGGGATGTTCAGTGGCTACAGGCCTATCAAGCATGAGGGCTTTGATTAAGTTTAAGAAGTTGAATATACTGTATATTATATGCAACTTAATGAACTTCTGATATTAAGTGGTGTAAAATTGAGGGTGCAAAAGAGGATAAAACCCAAATAAGCAAAACCCAGTATGATTAAGGTTAGCGAAACTTAAAACATAAAAAATAAATAAATAAAAACCCATAAATGAAGCCAAATCCCCCATGGAATGCTTGGAATCCTACTTCACGCACAAGGTCGTCTCCTCTCTCACCTAAATCCTCTGATAGTTACTGATACAAAGATTTGGAGATTTTTGTGAGCAAATCTCAGACACAAGTCAGCTGAAGTTCAACCAGTTGCCCATTGCTGTATTCCTTGCACATCTGCCTGAAACTGCATCTTCTTTCCTGGAGCTGCGCGTTGTGTGTGTGAACATATCCAAGTTTCAAAGACGTGGAAAACTGTTGTTTCTGTTGGTTCTATCATTTTCATGTAAAGAGTTCGGCCTGCTGTCTCTGAGACAATATTATGTTAAGGCAGTCAACTGAGTCACACACTGCGGGACCGGTCCATCCCACTCTCCACCTACTAAGGTCTTTGTCGTCTTCATCACACCATTGTTCTCATCGTCCGTGTACAACAAATTGTTTCAGTAGAGTTTGACGGTGCTCGCTGTCTCAATGGGTAAGTGGCCATATAATTACAGAGAAGAGGAGGGACAGACATGCACACTTGGGTACCAACACCCTTTGTTCTGGTGGTAGTGGGGTTATTTAGTGTTGAGAAAAGTAAAACAGCAACAGTAGTGTATAAACCTGATGGAGCTGTGTCTTACAGCTGATGGAGTTTTGTCTGATGGCCGATACAGTTTTATCTGACAGCCGATTAAGTTTTGTCTGACAGCCGATTGATGGAGTTTTGTCTGACAGCTGATTGATGGAGTTTGGTCCAATGACTGATGATGTCCTAATATGGACACTGTACTGTAGTAGCCAGTTATGTCATAGCTAATGATTAGGTGGCACGCTAAAGTGGGCAGTGGCATTCAAAGGACATGCAGGCCAGTATCACAACATACACAGTCGTAAACACTCTACACACACGCAGACACATACACACACACACACACACACACACTAAATACTCTGATATACAGTGGTTTTAAAATTGGATTAAAATTGAGGGCTGTTAACACTAGTTTAGTCATCTTTCTTTTCTATTTAACTAAAGAAATTACAGTGAACTCTTAAGCCCAGATCTACTAAACGTTCACACAGTTATGCAGTGTGAAAATGGAGGATGACATTATTCAAATGATCCTCTGTGTGACTCATTATTTATTATTATGTGCTATTTTGCATCAAATATCTAATGCAATGAGAAACCATGTCTTAACTTCTCAAATCATGCCAAATTAGCCTATTTTGGTGTGCCGCGTGCCCTCTGTACAGAGGAGGTCCTAAAGCTGAACAGAACTGACAAGGATGAGGAAGTATGAGGTGATGAGGATTATGTATCTCAAGGCTGGCAATGGAAAGAGAGAAGGAGTTCAGAACTTTTTTATCTCATTATCATGTTTGAACAATAACCCGGGACTAAAAAAAGATAATACAGAAATAAATAAAAAAAAATAAAAAATGCACAAAATATGTTTAGATTATTCACACTAAAGAACAGTTTTAAAAAAGAGAAAAAATATGTTTCTATTATTCCCAATTAATAACCAAGGCGCTTCTTTTTTCATAGACATTAGATGAAAGGATATTTCAGTAAAGATGTTGATCTTTATTCATTAAAGGAACAAGCCTTTAGAAACTGATTTGGCTCAGAGGTCTACCATTTATTCTGTATCTTATACAGTAACTAATCCTCGTTCATTTATTGTGTTCACAGTATTAGGTGTCAAGCACCTAATTTAGGTGTTTAGAATTAAATAAAACTGAGCTCACCGCATTTCTGTGTACTGTTTTATCAAATAACACAGGAGATATTTTTCCTTAAACAGAATAGAATGAAGCCATACTTCTGACTTGAAAACATATAACGAAATGTATGAACAGGGAGACAACATGCGGTACACTATTACATTAGGCATGCTATTTAGCATATCTACTTTAAATTAACTAGCAAAAAACATGATTAATCATTTTCCTTCAACTTAATGCGTAAGTGTGAGCTAAACCCCAGATAGCAGCTAAATAGCTACGGTTTCACTTGCATGGCAGGTATTGATCATTTAGACCCAGAATTGGAGGCAGCTGCATGTACTTTTTTTCTTTTCTTTAAATCTCTGGGTTTATGGTTTGCGGTATTCTTAACAGTTCTGTGTCTCTGTTTTTCTTGGCTCACTGGTGTGTGCTATTGCAGACTATACTTTTTAAAAAGTTGTAAAGAATTAACTAAGCATGCTGTAACACAAACATCGAGTCATGGGTGAATTGTATAACTATCCAAACAGTTCCTTGCCCAAGCAGCACTGTAGCAGTAGCCATGCAGTAAAAATGAACACTTCTATGATGATTAAATCTGTATCTTCTTTCCTCTTGTGTGCCCTCACGGTACTTACGCTGACTTGCCCTCGCTGTCGAGCTTGGCAGCGCTGGCACCTTTCTTGGCGAGGAGCGATGCCACCTTCTCCACCTCGCCGTGCTCCACCGCAGCCAGCAGACGCTCATCGTTCTTGTTCCACTCGTGGGCCTATAGGGGGCGATAGGGAAGAAGGAGAGACAGGGAGATGAAGCAATAGTAAGAGACCGAACAATGAGAAACAGGGGACAAGAAGAGAAAAAAATAATAATTGTGTTATGTATACATGACATAATAATTAACTTAAAGTTCCACTCCAGTTGTTTTTGCAAAGAGGCATGTGTGGGGGGCTTTACAACTTTATAAACCATTTTCCATCCAAAATACTCATAAATGGCCTAAATGTACATTTTTGGACTTGATTCGTTGCGGGAAGCCATTGTGCAGCACCAGGATGCATCAGTTCAAAAACATCGAAAAATCACTCATGTGGGCCTTTAATGTATTCCAAGTCAAGAATTACAGAGTAAAAGCATTAAAAAGCAGAGAGAATTACAGCATTCCTAAACTCAGATTAGTTTTACAGACGTTCTGCAAGACCCATCCCTCCCATGGAACTTGATGTGATGTATCCATGGTGTATCCATGATTTAGCCGTGATCTGTTATGTTACAAAGATAATATTTACATCAACCCCCCCACCCTATCTTTAAATCATTACTTATACATGGCGTCCAATATAATGCTGTTTATGGACGTTTACAGACACGTTAGGCTGACCCTACCCTACAGCAACAAATGGCTAAAATGCCCTGAATGTGAGTAATGGTCCTCAAAAGAGGAGCATGTTGTTCTTTAGCTCTGCTATGGCCCATACAAAAACACTCCAGGAAATGTGAACGCATACATACAATCCATGTACTGTTTTGACGTATGTACACACACACACACACAAATATTCATTTGCAAAAACCCGCTGTACACACATGCAGTGAAATGCATACACACATACCCGCTAAAATGCACACAAATGCAAAGCTGTGAATTGCACACGCACACAGATGTGCAAAGAGCTAATGCTCCTTCATTTGTATTGTTGACAGCCTGTTCAGATAGAGAAAAGTCAGCTATGGGAAGAGCCTCAACCATGACCTCATACAAAGTCAATCTTGCTACACTGCAGTCTGACAAAACACAGCACAGCACAACTTTAACAGCTAGCATGTCACTTTGTCTTATCAAAAACACAACTAAATCACTAAATACAATAAGGAAAATATATCTTAGTATATTTAAAAGCGTGGTGGTGGACACACAAACCACTGTACACCATAATCCGGAATGCCAAACCATAAAAGAACAACCATGAGCTTAATCCTAAATTCACTGCCAATCGTCTAGCCCACCTCACAACCTTAAAAGTGTTTTAAGGGAAGCAAACAGCTCACTCTTCATCTCTTTTTCATACGGTGCATTGAAGACAGATAAGGAAATGAGATGGTTGGAAGGGATGTAAATATTACGAGCTTGCTTGACAATGGCTAGCATGTTCGATCTAGTGCAAGTTTGATCAAGGGCTTACTGGCTAGTATTGTAATGGGTACTAGTGGACAGAATATGGAAATAGCAGGTGATGAGAGCCATCTGGCTAACGCTCATGATCTTCAGGCTCAATTCCTGAATGTAACAGTAAAGTATGAAGATGATTTCAAGAACATCAGTCAACCATCACGGAAAACCCCTCCACCCCATCTTGTACATATTAGGATGCAGTACAGCATTAGATTTGACCTGATAGCCTACTGACCTACACGTGATAAGGGGGGTGAACTCTCCGACTCTCTAAATAGATGTTGTGTGGAATAGTGTAACCTATGTTAGGGTAGTTATATGCCAACATAGCAATACATGGTGTAAATAGCCTCCGTGGCGTACACCCAAATGCTATCGCTGCAGCACATTTTGCACACCTGGTGGAAAAATGCTGAGCTATAAAAATCCCTTCTATCACCATATGCAGCTAGCAACACCACTGACCGATGGGGTCAAAGGTCCAGAGGAAAGGAACCAGAAGGTAATACCAAAGAGGGAGTTAAGATGTTAAATAACTGGTTATATTATGGGAGTCAATTTCCACCCATATATGTATTCTCATTTTTATTTTTATTTTTATGCGTTATTTTTATTTTACTAATGCCAGACTACAATAATATGAACGTCTCCTCATTTTCCACTCTTCCCAGCACTTATCCAAGAATTAAGATACTATTCAGGAGATGGTATAAATAAAGGCAGTTGTCTGACAGGCTGGGAATAACATACACTGGTTATAGAGGCAAACAGTTAAGCATATCTGACACCGATGGTAAACTGTGGAAAAAAGCTATTTGAAACCGCAAACGTGCGCACAGAAACTATATACACAAGTGTGCCAGCAGGCTTGTCAGATGGCAACAGAGTATTTTAAAGGAATTTTTATATTTGGCATAGACTGGAAGAGAAGAAGGCACTTCATATTTCAGCATTTGAGAAGTGAAGTCTAATGATTCTACAAAGTTACTGTACAATGTGTACGGTAATCTATTTAACTCTATTCTATGCTTTGTGCATGTGCGTGCGTGCGTGCGTGCGTGTGTGTGTGTGTATAAATGGTGCACCAGCGAAAGTGGAGTAGGGAGGTCAGACAACGTTACGTTGGTAGTGTCTGTCACTAGTGAAATATGACACATCAGGAGATAGCTGAGGTGGCAGAAATGACCTGTCAAGCAGACAAACCTAGAATAGACATGTCCCATATGGTCAGCAATTCCCAAACTATGGGCCGCGGACCACTGGTGGCCCGTGAAGGTATTGCAAGTGAGCCGCAAAATCATTGGCAAAACACAAAGATTTTAATGAAAATAAAACATTCACTTACATTTTTATTAAAATATTTTAAAACTTATTTCATTGTATTTTTCTGTAAAACCTTGAAAAATGCATCATCACTGTGATAAACCAATAGGATCGTGGTATACTGCGTTGGTACTACTATGTTGATAGCCCAAGCTGGACTGCGATCGACATCGGCTACATGAGTCACGTGATTTTCAAGAGGTCAAATATTGTTTGATGAGCAGATTGTTTAAAGATGACACACGGGTGATTTTGTAGACCAATGTGTCCTTTGTCTCGTCCTACCAGCCTCTTACAACAGTCTGGAAGACTGCGTTGAAGTAGTCAAAAACAGCTCAGTGATATAAAGTTGGGTTTTATTCCGAGTTAAAGGAATTGAGCAGTTGCAGGTCCTGTGTGTTGATATTTGTTTGTCATGTGACATTGTGTTCTCTGTGACGCATGTCTAAATTAGAGAGAAACAGCAAAGCAAGAGAGTAAAGGAGCACTTACTTCCAGCTTTGCTAAAATACTTCTGGTTTAACTTCGAGTCGCTTGATGTACTCAGGGTACTGTAAGGCACTGTGGATGATGGTGCCCACAAACAGCAAGACTAACATCCTTCTTTTCTATTGGCGTGTAAAATTGTGTTGTCCAAGCCATTTTAGTTATTGTTAGCAATTGATAGCATACCATTTATGCACTAACATTAGTGACAAACAATTTGGTGGTTGAATGTAAATTGGACTTGGTGGGTAGCTACATACATGATACCAATTGTATCAAATAAATATTGGTTATTTTTAATGCAGTATGTAGATGTCTGCATGTACGAGATCCTCCATTCTGGTGGACATGTTTCTGTAGGCTGGTACACATGGATTTATATTTTCTCATTTATAATATCTTTGTCTAGAAGCATAGCCAATTAAAAAATGTATAATAAAAATTGGCCCTGGTTTTCAATAAGGTGGACAAGTACAACCCCGGTATGCAGGGCATATTTAAAACAACAGGGGCCCGTACAGTGAAGGCTTAATGCTGGTTCATCTTTATATGGCAGCACACTCACTTTAGATGGGAAAGGAAACAGGGATGCTTTGTGTTTTGGTATAGTTTGGCATCAAGATGCACAGAAAGAGCATGTTTTTACTAAACTTACAATTTATCCCTAAGATTTAAAGTAACATAAAGGAGTCAGTAGATTGCCACCAAACCTGCC
Organism: Polymixia japonica; assembly: GCA_900302305.1. NCBI lineage: Eukaryota > Metazoa > Chordata > Actinopteri > Polymixiiformes > Polymixiidae > Polymixia > Polymixia japonica. The sequence goes on along the minus strand of OMKK01003703.1, from coordinate 9,511 downwards.
AATCCAGGCCTCACAACATCCACCTGTTCTGAAGTAGCATCAGTTCAAGCAGACCAAGATTACCTATTGATTCAATAACTTCCTCCAAGGAACTGTCACCTCTGGACTCTTGGCTATCAAAAGCAACTGTCTACTGTTAGTATTTATTACCATGCTGGTTGTTATTACCCATGTGGTTTCGCCACATGCGGTTTTCAATTTTGCTGGACTCCCAGTGTCGGCACATCCCTGTGTACTTCAGACCTTGCATACTGCTCTACGGTACCTTGGGAATGTTGGTTCTAAAGCACTCATGAATAAATAATTTATCAATAGTTAATAATTTATTTATTTAATCTTTATATCTTTAATGTTAACAATTTAATAATTAATTAGATGCATCTCATTCTATTCAGTTAAATTTCCTCTTGGCACACCAAACCAAGGCACTACTGGTATAACTTAGACCACCTCCCTCTGCAGCTGCAACTTTGAATGTTTATATGTATGTATTATATATGTATTTATGTGCTGTATAGTCTACTCTCTGTACTGCAGGTCGTCTTCTACTGCCCTTGTGTTCTCTATGGGAGGTCCTGTTGCCCTTGTATTATGAGCAAGTGTATATAATTATATAATTACTGTGATTCTGATTCCACTGCTCAGACATAGTGAATAAACTAGTTAAGGTTGATTTATTTATTTCAAAAACAGAATACAATTAAAATACAGTTTTGGGTATCACACATTCTGAGTTACATAACCTAACAGATGTCTTTTTTTTTCTTTTTTTTTATGAAATGTGTAATATACAATGAATCGTAAAGGTTTATGGGGATTATAGGGATTATGGTGATTCCACAATAATCATTCAGGAGTGATGGCAGAGCAAATTTGCAGAGCTAAACTTTTTATAGAAAAAAAAAAAGAAAAAAACATATTTCACAAAATATAAAAAGTATACAGTTAACATTCAAACTTAACAAATATGCCATAATGAACATAGTTCTAACCCAGAATTACAACTGGGACAAAAAAAACTGGTATGAAAATAAAATACCACCACTCAAAAAAGGGGAAACACTGATGTACTGTATACTATGACTGCCTAATGGCCTGTGTGAATTTAATAGACTGAACTAAACTGAAAGGCCATCTCAATAGAACGGTGTGACACTGATAACATTAGGCTACATTCTAATGGTCAGGTTTAAGTGGAGCGGAATGCACTGCTCTAGTTTCAAAGACAATCCTATACACAGCTAGTGTCACCTCAGAGTTCACCTCAAAGTTGATGAGATAATCGTGTGCTGAGAGACTAAATCAGTGCAGATCTTGGCCCCTAGGAAAAGCAACTGGAGGAAATATATCCATGTGTCTTCTAAGCCAGGAAGCTTAGCCAAAAGCTATAGTTCAGGAGGAACACTACCTGTTTCTGGAGGGTGAGCAATAATTTAAGTATAAGTATACCCTGTAGTCATTGCAATATTGGGAAAAGTGTAAATTCTTCAAAATAAATTATACATTTTCTGGTGTCCCCTCATCTATATACAAAGAAAATTACAAAAACCCATCAACAAGACAAATGGCATTATACCATACACTTCTCATTGTGCTACAACGAAACCTGCAGCCAAATCTATGCCCTGGGTCGTTTTTGATTGCTATCTCAGTTCTGTCTTTCAAGTATACTATGCAAATACCGGGACAGGGCAGTGCTTTTTGGAGACTAGGTGAGGACCTAACGTTGGCACACAGAAGCTGAAAACATATTTCTAACTGGAAAATGATGAAACTACTGCCTCTGTCACAGCGTAACAGTATACCCAATTCCTCGCAATGTAAGATAGTTGGTACTCAACAAGTTTATAGGTTAGCATAAAGAAAATATGGTAAATTTTGTTGGAGAGCCCGCAGAGCAAGTTTGGGTACCCGCCCACATAAACTCAAGTGAAGAGTCACTGACTTGACAAGATTCAGAAATTGGTGTACAGCACACAAGCTGGAGATCTTCAACACGCTGTGCATGTCTATGTGTTGCATACGAAATGGGTGGAAATGGTCATAGTCATACATAAGTAGAAAACATGAAAAGCTATTTTAAAATTCAAACAATTTGGAGCTTTCCAAATTCCAAATTTATTTTTTGACTTTTAATATCTTAAAACTAAAAAAAAACGACAACTAAAAGAGCACAGAGTTAGATCCGAGGCCATTCAATCTCAATAATAACAAACGCAGCAGCACCTAATCCACAATCCAAGCCACCGCACAACACATGAATATTAAATGCCTCTGCACAATATCTACTGGTGCTGTGGGCTTAGCCTGCATCGGCTTGCATTGGACAGCATGGGTTACCCAACATGGCTTTGGGTCACTTGAGTGATTGGGGCACACACTAATCAGGAGATTATAAACCAGTAAAACCACTATCATTCTGTATGTACAACCAAGCACTTAAATCTCTCTCTCTCTCTCTCTCTCTCTCTCTCTCTCTCTCTCTCTCACTCCTAGTAGCCCCATTATCTCTCTGTCTTTCTGCATGCCTTCTCGCTCTGTTTCTCCCTCTCTCCTTCACTCCTTCTCTCTCTCTGAGATAAGAGTGTTTACAGTGGGTTCAGGGTGTGGACCGCGGTGTTTGTTCCCTCTCTGTCTTTAGCCTGACACCCATTAAGACACACAGAGAGCCTGCTGATAAAACTAAGTGTTTCCTGTTTGTCCAGAGGCTGGGCACAAGGACAAGGGCAAGGGACAAAATTAAGAGGGAA